>CM069416.1:68114849-68327349 GCA_035609135.1 Eleutherodactylus coqui | reverse complement strand
GTCCACGTTTCTCGGATTGATATTGCACCCTAACTGAGAGCAATCAGAAATCTTACAAAATGGTAAGGAATTTAAAAAGTAAGTTTATTTGAGAATTTTTTTTTATAAAACATAGAAAGATGGAAAATTGACTGCAGAAAAAGACCCCCTGGCCCATCTACTGTATATATAGAAAATACCCTGGGTGGGAAGCAGCACCATAAGCAGATTCTTCACAGCCTCTTATAAAGATAAAAGTTGCTCATCTTTATTTAGGCATCCAGGGTTAAAAAGTCGCAGATCCCGACGTTTCGGCCGATGCAACGGCCTTTGTCAAGGGAGCGTTTAGCTGTATAACACCTGAGCACTCCAAGAATAGAACATCTGGATGCAGAAGACAAACGGCCCCGCTTGTCTTCTGCATACCCTGCTTGGAGCGCTCAACTGGATAACAGCTGAGCGCTCCGAGAGGAGAACAGCTGGATGCAGGAGACAAGCGCTCGTCTTCGGCATACCCCGCTCAGAGCGCAAAGTGATTGCTCAAAACTGCCGTTTGAGTGATCACCTTGCCCTGTAAATACACACAACGATTATTGCTCAAAAGTCGCTCAAAAGACATCTTTGAGCAATAATCATTGTGTCTAAACCAGGCATAGGCTCTGAACAAATCAACTAAGATCACATAACTCAGAATGAATGGAATTGAGCTGGGATGAAAAACATTACACTGCTAGAAAATAGTTATTGCCTAAGCGTTAGATGTCCAAAAAAATAGCATTTCCTGAATTGCTTCTTTGAAAAAGAAGAAATGTACAGTTGAGACAGTAAGCATTGTAAAGAAATGATACCCTCCTTCTCTCTGTAGGTTTGGGGCTGCCATTCCAGCTAGTTATCAGCAGGCTGTTTCTGGGGATCCATTGGCTCAAGGTCTGAAGCTTTCCCTCTGAGGACTATAAACAGGCTTCTAATATTAGTGTCACATTGAATCTTGGGTACAAAGTTGCTAAGATGTAAAAAACAAATACAATGAATATAAGACATTTAAGTTTAACCTCTTCCTGCCACAGCCCTTTTTCATTTTCTCATTTTCATTTTTCCTCTCCACTTTTACTTTCCCCATGACATCTCTACATGAGGGCTTGTTTATTTGCAGGAAACAAATTGTGCTTCTCAACGGTCCCATTTAACATATCATATAATGTATTGGAAAACTGTAATAAATTTCTAATTGGGCTTAAATGGAAAATAACTATGTTACAACTTTAAAGGGGGCTATTAATTTTTATGGCATTTACGTTTCTGTTAAAATGATGACATCATGTTATCATTAATCTGTGGGTCATTATAATTATGGTGATACCAGATTTATATAGTTTTTTAATGTTATACTACTTTAAAAAATCCTTTTTTTAAAATTGCTTTCTGCCAATATTTTTGACCTCTGTCAAGGTGGTGGAGGTGAGGGGCTCTCAGTTCTGGCTCCAAGTGCCCCACAGCACTCCACTGTTGGGAGCAGCCTATTAAAAGGACATTATCAGGTGAGAAAATCGACTAGTGATATACCTATCACACCGTACCGTAGGTGTCCTAAAGTGACCTTTTTTTTTGCATTGATGGGCTAGTGTGAAGGCTTTTGTGTTGCCGAGCGAGCTGCAGTTTCTATTGCTGGGGTACAAAAAACTTTTTGATTACTTTTTATTCTTTTTTTTTTCTTGGAGATGGTGGGACCATTGTGTATTATTTTTCCTGATCACATTCATCATGTGGAATTAATTATGCGAATAATAAATAATAAGTTTAAAAACCTGGACTTTTATGAATGCCTTGATACCAATTTGTTATGTAACTGAGATTTTTTTTTGAACTTATAATATTTTTTTAAATTTACCAATAATTCTAAAAAATGTGTAATCTTATCGTTACTTTCTTATTTTCTAGTTCCCATAGGGGACTTAAACTAGCAATCGTCTGATCACATGTATAATATCCTGTAAAACTTCAATATTGAAGTTTTACAGGATATTATAAGTGTAACCATTTTCCTTGTCAATAAAGGTATCTCTGCACACTTTTAGGCCACTTTCACACAAGCATATTGTCACACTAGCTGACATACCCGGCGTCACCGAAGTTAATTTGGTACAGGTGTTTACGGTTTGTTTGCACGGAAAATTTTATGGAGTCAAGGTTACTTTAGAAGACACAAGGAATAAAATATGTATACATATAGAGGAGTGCAAGATTCTGCTCAGACTGCATGTACCGATGTCCCACTGTAGAATGTGCCACCCCTCCCACTCTCCTCACTTTTTACCCTTAAACGTAATGCCCATTTTTATTAAAATTTAACCCCAGACTGGAGGTTGCAGCCCCATCTTAGCCTTAAAGGCATGCTCCATCCCTGCAGTCCATGGCTGCTTCCTTATGTTCTTCACAGCCTTTCAGTATATACACATAGGTCGCTTAGATTTTCCTCACTATATACACACAGAGGTGAGGTAGAGTCTTCTCAGCATATACACTTAGGGGTGAGGTAGATTCTCCTCAGTATATACACATAGAGGTGAGGTAGATTCTCCTTAGTATATACACATGGAGGAGAGGTAGATTCTTCTCAGTATATACACATAGAGGTGAGGTAGATTCTTCTCAGTATATGCACACAGAGGTCAGTTAGATTCTCCTTAGTATATACACATAAAGGAGCATTAGATTCTCCTCAGTATATACACATAGAGGAGCGTTAGATTCTCCTAAGTATATACACATACAGGTGAGGTAGATTCTGCTCAGTATATACATATAGAGGTGAGGTAGATTCTGCTCAGTATATACACATAGAGGTGAGGTAGATTCTTTTTAGTATATTCACATAGAGGAGTGTTAAATTCTCCTCAGTATATACACATAGAGGTGTGGTATATTCTCCTCAGTATATACACATAGAGATTAGGTAGATTCTGCTCAGTATATACCCATAGAGGTGAGGTAGATTCTCTTCAGTATATACACATAGAGCTTAGGTAGATTCTCCTCAGTATATACACATAGAGGTGAGGTAGATTCTCCTCAGTATATACACATAGAGATTAGGTAGATTCTGCTCAGCATATACACATAGAGGTGAGGTAGATTCTCCCTAGTATATACACATAGAGGTGAGGTAGATTCTCCTCAGTATATGCACATAGAGGAGTGTTAAATTCTCCTCAGTATATACACATAGAGGTGAGGTAGATTCTCCTCAGTATATACACATAGAGATTAGGTAGATTCTGCTCAGCATATACACATAGAGGTGAGGTAGATTCTCCCTAGTATATACACATAGAGGTGAGGTAGATTCTCCTCAGTATATGCACATAGAGGAGTGTTAAATTCTCCTCAGTATATACACATAGAGGTGTGGTATATTCTCCTCAGTATATACACATAGAGATTAGGTAGATTCTGCTCAGTATATACCCATAGAGGTGAGGTAGATTCTCTTCAGTATATACACATAGAGCTTAGGTAGATTCTCCTCAGTATATACACATAGAAGTGAGGTAGATTCTCCTCAGTATATACGCATAGAGATTAGGTAGATTCTGCTCAGTATATACACATAGAGGTGAGGTAGATTCTCTTCAGTATATACACAGAGGTGAGGTAGATTCTGCTCAGTATTCACACATGGAGGTGAGGTAGATTCTCCTCAATATATACACATAGAGGTGAGGTAGATTTTGCTCAGTATATACACATAGAGGTGAGGTAGATTCTCCTCAGTATATACACATAGAGATTAGGTAGATTCTGCTCAGTATATACACATAGAGGTGAGGTAGATTCTCTTCAGTATATAAACAGAGGTGAGGTAGAGTCTGCTCAGTATATACACATAGAGGTGAGGTAGATTCTCCTCAATATATACACATAGAGGTGAGGTAGATTCTCCTCAGTATATACACATAGAGGTTAGGTAGATTCTGTTTAGTATATACACATAGAGGTCAGGTAGATTCTCTTCAGTTTATACACAGAGGTGAGGTAGATTCTCCTCAGTATATACACATAGAGGTGAGGTAGATTCTGCTCAGTATATACAGATTGAGGTGAGGAAGATTCTCCTCAGTACATACACATAGAGATTAGGTAGATTCTGGTCAGTATATACCCATAGAGGTGAGGTAGATTCTCTTCAGTATATACACATAGAGCTTAGGTAGATTCTCCTCAGTATATACACATAGAGGTGAGGTAGATTCTCCTCAGTATATACACATAGAGATTAGGTAGATTCTGCTCAGCATATACACATAGAGGTGAGGTAGATTCTCCCTAGTATATACACATAGAGGTGAGGTAGATTCTCCTCAGTATATGCACATAGAGGAGTGTTAAATTCTCCTCAGTATATACACATAGAGGTGAGGTAGATTCTCCTCAATATATACACATAGAGGTGAGGTAGATTCTCCTCAGTATATACACATAGAGGTTAGGTAGATTCTGTTTAGTATATACACATAGAGGTCAGGTAGATTCTCTTCAGTTTATACACAGAGGTGAGGTAGATTCTCCTCAGTATATACACATAGAGGTGAGGTAGATTCTGCTCAGTATATACAGATTGAGGTGAGGAAGATTCTCCTCAGTACATACACATAGAGATTAGGTAGATTCTGCTCAGTATAGACACATAGAGGTGAGGTAGATTCTCCTCAGTATATACACATAGAGGCGAGGTAGATTCTCCTCAGTATATGCACACAGAGGTCAAGTTAAATTCTCCTTAGTACATACACATAGAGAAGCTTTATATTCTCCTTTGTATATATACATAGAGGAGCATTAGATTGTCCTCAGTATATACCCATAGAAGTGAGGTAGATTCTCCTCAGTATAAAAATCACTTCCCTAGGCTTTATGGTTTCTAAGAAGTATGTCATGTATTGCGGATTTTTACAGGTTTTTAAGCTTAGAATTGAATATTGAAGTTGCGAACCATTTACCTTTCTTATTAGGATGTAAAGACTGGTCATGGCAAATTTCAGGTTTGTACGACACCGGGAAGTTACATAAGATAGGGTTGCAATTACTTTTGCACTTAGTATTGAATAATGGACTTGTGACCTGTTTACTTTTCCTATTTAGGACCTAAAGAATGGTCGTGCCAAATTTCAAGTTTGTACGACACCGGGAAGTTAGAGCATTAGATTAGGTATTTTACATATGGGTGCACTTACGATTGCACTTAGCATTGAATAATCAAGTTGTGACCCCTTTACTTTTCCTATTTAGATCCTAAAGAATGCTACCGCCAACTTTCACGCTTGTACGACACCGGGAAGTTAGAGAATTAGTCGCGTGTCAATCAGTTAGTGAGGGGTTTTGCCTTTATATATATAGATGCCCGTAATATGGATGTGTTGCAGGTGACATTGCAACTGTATGTCATTAGTATTTCATCCTTGCTTGTACTGAATTTCCCTCTTTATTTGCTGCCATTAGTTTTATTTTCTATTGGATAAATACAGATCTGTACTTGCCAAATAAAATTACTATCAATGGATGCAAATACAGAAGCAAAAAAGAACAAAAGTAGCGCATGCTGTGTTTTAAAAATCTGGCCATGTAAATAGATACATGAATTTATATTATTTATTATTACATTTTGCGGGACGAGTTGTATTTTTCAATGGCACTATATAATGTACCATATAATATACTAAAAACGTTTAACATTTTCTAAGTGGAGTGTAATGAAAAAAACAACACATTTCACCATGTTTTAGAGGATCTTGTTTGTACGGTGTACACATTGTGGCAAAAATGATATACCATACATACTCGAGTATCAGCAGACCCAAGTATAAGCTGAATCAATACATTTTACCCCAAAAAAACTGGTAAAACTTATTGACTCGAGTATAAGCCTAGCTATACTCGAGTGTATACTGGGTAAAAAAAACAACCTCCATACTCACCTCCCAGCCGGCGTCTGTGTCCCCGGCGGGGGTGCGGAAAGCTGCTTCAATTTGTGTTCTCAGCGGTGGTGCGGCAAGCTGCTGGAATCCTCTCCGCTGCCATCCCCCACTGTTCTCTCTGCTTGGCTCTGTCATCCCCCACCATCAGGCTGTATTTGGCTGTGAATGATTGAGCGCTGGCTGTGATTGGACGGCGCTCGATCTAATCACAGATCTTAATTTCACAGCGCTGATGGCGGTGAATTTGAAAGCCGAGCAGGGAGATGACAGCGGGGAGAATTCTAAAGCAGCTTGCCACTGTCATCTCCCTGCTTAGCTTTCAAATCCCTGCCGTCAGCGCTGTGGAATTAAGTGCTGTGATTGGATCGAGCGCCGGCCAATCACAGCCAGCGCTCGATCATTCACAGCCAATCACAGCCTGACGGCGGGGAATGAAAGAGCCGAGCAAAGAGGATTCCAGCAGCCTGACGCATCGCCGCCGGGAACACAAAAATTGAAGCAGCTTTCAGCATCGCCGCTAGAGACACAGACGCCGGCTTGGAGGTGAGTATGGAGGGTTTTTTTTGTTTTTTTTAACCCTTCCCTGACTTGAGTATAACCTGAGGTTTTTTTTTCAGTACTAAAAAATTTCTACAATTACTACAATACCAAATTTATATTTTATCATTCGCTGTACTACTTTTAAAAACACAAAATATCTTTGGAAGAAAATATAACTTTCTGCCGCCATTCTCTGACTGGCATAAGGCCCCCTGACCACGGGCGAGGCGGAATATTGCTAGCGATATTCCCCCAGGGAGCAGGGGAGAGAACTGTGAGTACTCTGCAGTGACCCTATCTGATAGATAGGCTCACTGCGGAAAATTGCAGCAAATCGCAGCATGCTGCAGTTTAAATCCTGCGAGCGGAGAATTGCTATGATTCTCCGCTCGTGGACGCCGGCGCTGCGCTTTCCATAGCAATGCTGTGGAAAGCTTCACACAGCGCGATCAGCAGGCGATTTATTGCCCGTGGGCATGCAGCCTAAGTTTTATAATTTTTTCGTCAACATGGTTGTGTGAGGGCTCATTTTTTGCAGGACGTCCTATGATTTCTATTGGTAACATTTTGGAGTACATAAGACCTTTTTTTTATTGCTTTTAGTATTACATTTTTTCTTGTACAATTCTGGCATTGTTTTTTTTTCTGATGATGTTCATCGTGCGGGACAAATAATGTATTACTTTGAAAGATCAGGCTTTTATTGCTTTTTATTGTTTTGATTTTTTATTACAAATATGGAAAATGTGTTTACTTCCTTTTATTTTTTGCTAATATTAAAAGTTGTTTTTACCAATTTTTACATTTTTTTTTCTAAATCCCAATAGAGGATTTGAACTTGTGATGGTTTGATTGCTCATGCAGTGTTATATAATACTATAATATTATATTATACCTTGACCTGACAGGCATTCTATCAAGCCAAGTCACAGGCATAGAAAGCCTGATAAGCAATCAGCCAGAGCGGCACTGGGGCTTTAGAAGGCTGCAGACTGCCATGGCAATCAAAGGCGCCCTACGATCGCATCGCAAAGTCCTGATTTTTCTGTTTGCTTGGTTAGATTTCCCGTGGCATTTGAAACAACGGTACATGTACACGCCATCCATACGCAATGTGGCTGACACATAAGAGCATAAGAGATATATAGGGAACCCCCCCCCCAAATATATATATATATAAAAGATTCGTAGTGGCTGCCTCTGTTCATGCGATTTTCGGCTGTGAAGTGGGAGGCCGGAAATTGCAGCTCCCGTGTGAAAAAGCCTTATATACATACCCACTTTTTCTCCCTCAGTGATTTGCTAATTAGTCTTTATGAGTTCCAGATGTGTTCTTTTTTCAACCAAATTACAAAATGTTTCATGCATCTCTTTGCGTATGGCGCATGCATATGCACACCCCCTAGTGACTTCTATTGGGACCTTAGGTGCACAAATACGCAGAAAAATAGAGCATGCTTTTTAAAATTTTTTTTTGCAAAACCATAATACGAGTGCGAAAAACGGAAATGTGAACAAACCCATTGAAATCAATATGTTCTGTCCTTTGAATATTATGCGAGCAAATCCGTCTATGGGAAGCCGCCCTTAGGGTGCTCTCCTAAGTGCTGATTGGCATCCCCTTTATGCTGCACTAGCAATTCCTGCTCAGCAAAATTGCATTGGTTTAGCAGCTAATTACCAAGAATTTTGCAATGCAGATTTTGACGGCAGGGATTCTACAGACAAACCAAGTGCTTTCAATGTGACTGTCTAGAAGCCATATGGCCAAAACATCCTGCTCAAGTAAAAGAATCCTAAGGCTGACTGTGTCACCTTGTGTAGGGACGCATGTATTGACAGGTGGAATGGTAGTGCCCAGTTGTCAATTTCCATATACTTTTTCAGGAGGAAGAAGGGAGGAACAGGATTATTTTTGAGACATTGCTGCGGCATTGTTACTGTGCGGGGGATACAAGTATTTAGCAAAAGCCATGCCAGGAGTGCTGAGAGGACCTCCGCCTGGTCAGGTTCCAAGCACTGATATATAGATAGATATCATTAGTAAGATTAGAGATACTCATCATTTTGATTCCTAAGACTTACACTCAGGCCTGTTACTCATTAAGACTGGAAGCATTGCACTCAATGAAAAAATGATCTTGAGTCCTGCCAATGGCTAAGAGGCTGTTTAACATCCTGATTCCTCACAAATTATTCGATATGGAAGAAATCTGTCATTCATTTCTCCTTTACCGCCATTGAACAAATTTGTGTGGACAGTTCTCCTCATTCTCGGTGGGGACATATATTATAACGGTGCTGAAAGACATATATAAATGGCTAAATCATGACAGCCATAAAAGTGTCCATCCAAGCAGCTCATACTTTAAGTTCTGCCATTTTCATCTGTATAGAGAAGTTGTACTTTAACATACCTTGTACACAGAGGTATACGTTGATGCTCCTGGGCCCCAATGCAAAATCTGTAAGGGGCCCCCCAAATATAATGCTTTATTCATAGTACTGGGCTCCCTGTATGAAGAAGAGAAGTCTTATGGGCCCCCTAAGGCTCTGGGCCTGGGTGCAACCGCATCCCCTATAGTTACGGCCCTGCTTGTACATGATTCTTAGATAAAGGGCGAGTCAAAAATAAAAGGGGTTGTGCCAACGTACACAACCCCTCCCTGAATGTTGGCACAGGGGAAACTGCTGATTGCTTCAGGTCCCGTCTTGGCACCTCTGGCAATTAGCTAATTTTGCAGAAGGAAGGCGGGACCAGCCACACACTGCAGGGGAAATGTAGTATTACAGGGAGCTCACATGAATTGCTGTCCTGTAATATCAGGATAGCAGAAGGTCCACCAGAACGGGAGCTACTCTTACTAAGTGGCTCTTCTTTCTGGGTCAAAGAAGAGGGTCCCGAGAAGAGGAATCCACACTATGATGTTCATATCCCTTGACAGGTCACATAATCTGCGAATCTCTAAATAATAAATGAACATTTAAAAAGAGTATTTTAAGTTTTCAGATAGAGTGGATAAGAATTTGTTGGACACATGTCTGGATAGTTAAAATGTTCCATGATCACTATGCGATGCTTTTTTGAGAGCTTGGCCATCTGATGTAGAAAGAATTCATCAATATCTTCTGCTTGTCCAGGCGGCCTATAGTAAATACCTACAATGGTGTCCTTTCTGTTGTTCTCTCTTGTATTCTTACCCAAATAGTTGCTACAGAACTCCCAGCTCCGAAGCTTGAATCTCCGTGGAGATTAATGTTTTCCTAACATACAATACAACACCTCCTCCTCTTTTAAGTCTGATTCCTAGAAATTACTTAAAGCCTTCAAGCCTTGTATTCCAATCATGTGTATCATCCGACCAAGTTTCCGTGATGCCTATGACATCATATTTCTCTTCCTGTGTTAGGAGCTCCAATTCCCCTTATCGGTTTCCCATGCTCTGTGAATTTGTGTAAAAACATTTTAGTTTGTGATCGGTGTCTCTTGCTCCTCTACTTTTCCTCCTGAATTTTTTGTCTTTGTTCTTTCTTTCCACTTGTAATATCAAGGTTCTCAATTGTATTCGTTATTTTTATATTTTTGCCTGGCTTTTCACTTTCCTTCCCATATTTGTTCTAATTTGAAGCTCTCCTGATGAGTGTAGCAAGGCACCTGCCGAATATATGCTATATTGTCTTTATAAGAAACAACCCATCTCCAGCAAGGAGTCCATCATATAGATACTTCACTCCATGGTCTAGAAATCCAGATCTTTGCTGATTACACCATCAACCTAGCCAGTTGTTCACCTCTAGAATCCTGTTCCATCACCTCATTCCATGATTGACCACTGGGAGAATGCATGAGAAGACCACCTGTGCGCCCAGTTTCTTCACTTTCCTGCCAAGATCTTCAAAGTCTCTGCAGAGAAAGATCTTTTTTTGCAGTGTCATTTGCCTCTATATGTATTAGCAGGAATGGGTGGTGTTCTCTAGGGCTGAAGAATCTTGATAGCAACTTAGATTTGTGTGCCTGGAAGACAGTACACTTCTCGTGAGGTTATGTCAGGCTTGTAGACAGCTGCCTGTTTCAGGATGGGATCCCCTACAACCACCACTCTCCTTTTCTTCTTCACAACAAGACTTCTTTTTTCTCCATCCAAGAGGACTCTGTGTGCTTACTAGATTGTTCTTTGTGGGCAAAGTCATATGTTGATGTATTGCCTGGTACCGGTTCCTAAAGAGTATGGGTGTTGACTGACTCCTGCTTCTTTGGGTCATATGCTTCCATTCCTCTGTTGAAAGAAAATAATTTTTAGTGTACCTGCAGAAGCATTCAAAAGAGTTACTTCTGCTCTGTCAAGTAAATTCTCGTCTTCCTTAATGACTTTTAATGTAGATATTCTCTTCTGAAGACTTTGCACCTTTTCCTCCAGTAGAGACACAAGCTGACATTTCTGGCAGGTGAAATTTCCTCTGGTAGGTCTGTAAACATATAGCATATGTTGCAGCTCACCATCCGGCTACTCTCCTTTTCCATGTTACACATAGTCAGTTGATGTCCACTTCCAAACTTCTAATAGTCAAGAATTCTTGTAATGGAATTTACGGCGTGTGGTTTGGCGATGTCCTCCAAGCAGCTAGACCTGGCTAAACCTAGGGATCACCCTGTACACAGTGACTCTTCACTCTTCCCAGTATGTACTGGGAATATGCTAAATATGACTGCCTGTCCACGGGCGACGATCTGCTTGCCCACGGATCACGCTATGAAAAGCTTTTTATAGGCTAACTATGGAAAGCGCAGCCCGATGTCCACGAGCGCCTCCTAGTTCTTGAAATAAAAGATGTCTTTGAAGATGCTAACAGTTGACCAGGAGGTCCATAAAAGCACTCGATACAGGCCCTTTACCTCTGAGAACCGCACCATGCAAATAGACGTACAATGAAGGTCCAAATGTAAGAACTTGTCCATACTTGCATGCTATAGCATGTTCTGAAATAATACACAAATAAAACAAAACATATGGAACAATTCCCCATTTTCCCTCTGTTGACAACCATTTCCATTCCTTAAGAAAATATGGAAGGGGAATTTAAATAAATTTCAAATGTGTGACCAAGCTCTGTCATATTGTTGAAGGATACAAAACAGCACGTCTGCAGGCTAAAACTGAATTTTTCAGTTCTTGCCTGAAGATTGAATTTAAATACTGCTAAATCAGAACCCATCAGCGTTCAGAATGTGTTTTTGTAAAGAGTTACTAAAATAGAACTGGGATATTGTACCTTATGGAGAACAAAAGCTGGATATTTAATTGGAAGACTAATAGGAAACTGCAGCTATCAGGATTAGGTTTCTAACAGCTGGAAAGCCACAGGTTAGGATAGCCAAGAGTAATCTCGCCACTGGTTTTGATCTCGAAGCCAAGCCCTACAAAAGCAGATGGACATCATAGAAGGAGGATGTCTCCCATTCAGGACTCCCCACAATGACAGCAGCTCCCATTGTGGCGGACAAAAAATATCCACATCTGAATCTCCACCATATTATACTGTGAACACTAGACTGGCAACGTTTTTATCATCAGAGATATTAATAACTAATTGCCCTTCATTCCTCCTAATTGCATCCATCAGGCAAACCATTAGCATGCCATTCTTCAAACTTAAAGGGCCACTCCAGTGATTTTTTTTTCATTATGTAACTAGCCTCCAGTATATATGTTGGCTAGTTATTACATTGGCTAGTCATTCCCTTCTATCTAAAACTTCCTGAAGTTATTCTCTTCGGATGGGTCATGTGATCTCATTCTGACCATCTGAAAATTACTTGACATTGTTCTCTCAAGAAGTCAATTTTTCAATCAGCATAGAGTGTTAAGGCAGCAGAAATACAGTCCTAAGCTTCTCACTCATGACCTAAAGGTTGCGGGTTCAATCCCTGCATGGCTCAGGTAGCCGACTCAAGGTTGACTCAGCGGGTTCAATCTCCGCATGGTTCAGGTAGCCGACTCAAGGTTGACTCAGCTTTCCATCCTTCCGAGGTTGGTAAAATGAGTACCCAGCTTGCTGTGGGGGTTGAGAGGGTAAAAGGTGACTGGGGAAGGCAATGGCAAACCACCCTGCAAAAATAGTCTGTAGAGAAGACGTCACAATGTGACGTCACCCTAGGAGTAAGTCATGACTCGGTGCTTGCACCAGGGGACTTTACCTTTACCTATTATATAGGCTATACCACACAAGCGCTTTATGGTGGGGAGGGGAAGAAACTACTGTCAGTTATTACTGATGATTAGAGGCCCCAGTTATAATAGAGATCACCTCTCATCTGCCTGACTATATAATTATGCTCTATAGCTTATTTAGTTGAATATAGTTATAATAACAGTTATAATACAGGAGATCACATCTCATCTGCCTGACTATATAATTATGCTCTATAGCTTATTTTGTTGAATATAGAATAGAGAAGGCAATGGCAGTATCTTCCCAACAGGCAGAGATGTTACTGGCTCTAGCTGGTCATATGATGCTGTGCTGATGCATCATGGAAATTTTAGCAGAGCACAGGGAAAGTAAGCAGGGAGAAATCAGAGCAGAAATATGGTGTCTGATAAGTATTAGACAGGAGGCGGCACTGCATGGACGTTTTTGCAATAGGAGACGTCCAGAGTGTGACAGGCAATCAGGTGAGGGGGTGCAGGGATAAAAAATGTGTTTTCGCTAAAAGGGCCTTTAAACCACATTCTTTTTTAACAGCTAAATACAATTAAGATATATGTTTTACATTGCCATCTGTTTTGTGAACCCATACCCCCAAACCCTGCAATGGAATTTAAGAGTAAAAGAGTGTAAAATAATATTATGTAAATAAAGAAAATGCATATTATGTCTGCAGGGTGTGAGATTACTCAGTTAATACATTGTTTCTCTCTATTGCAGTTTCTCATTTGTGGAGTTTGTGGAATCTTCTGCGCCAAAAAGAAATCAGGCCTCATAGTAAGTGTCTAATATGCAAGAAAGTTTGAATGTTTGATTTAATAATATAAAAAGGCTTAAAGGAACAGTACACCTAGAAATTAATGCTGAAAGTAAACTGCAGTGTAGGACTTATCTTCTAGTCAGTGGATAATGCAGTGCGAGTAGAATGAGAGGGGTTGTCAGTACTGTTGTATCTTGTCTCCACCGGAAGCTAGGGGTTTGACAGCCCGTATCAGTAGGGAACGTCCCTGTCAGGACCCTAGCTCCCGATTGGCTCATAAACGAGCGCTGTTGCTTGGGTTTTCCCCCTTCCCCAAGCAGCATGTGAGGTCCCGGGTGTTGTTCATGCACTCCTGGAGACCGGCGCTGCAGGAGCAGAGGAACACAGCAGCGCGGAGACTGAACACGCCGTAGCCGCAACACCACAAAGGGGCAGCAGATCAGTAAGTGTCAGGAGCTCCAGAAACTTACAGGAGGCTGTACGGATTGGCCTCTGCACTCCTGACCATGCTGTGAGTTTTTTATGGCTCTGTCATCCTCTACCCTGCGGGCTCCTGTCACGCATCTAGCAGTTCTTACTTCTCCTGGCTCCGTCACGTACACTGGCCCTGGCGTGCTCCTTAGTCTGCCTTCCGGGCTTCTCTATCACACACATGGCGCTGTTCTGTCTTGGCTCCCGGCTCCTCCGCTCACACTTTCCCCAGTGTGCTCCTTCATCTCCCCCTTTCTCCTCCTGTCGAAATGTCGGGTCAGCGCTGAGGCACCATCGCTGCAGATGGACCAGCTGCTGGGGACGGCAGGGAAGCTCTGGCCCAGGAAAGTTACATCCCCTCGTCAGCCAATCAGGAGCTTTGGGGGTGTTGACAAGGAGTCAGTGTCACTCGGCAGGTCTCCACCCATTTTTTCTGGTGGCGACAAGATACAACAGTACCGGGGTTGTCTAAACTGAAGATACCCTTTAAGTCTTGATCACATGGGCAACACAGCATTGCCACGAGAAAATCGCAGCGTTA
Organism: Eleutherodactylus coqui; assembly: GCA_035609135.1. Classification (NCBI taxonomy): domain Eukaryota; kingdom Metazoa; phylum Chordata; class Amphibia; order Anura; family Eleutherodactylidae; genus Eleutherodactylus; species Eleutherodactylus coqui. Next base: position 68,312,879 of record CM069416.1, on the reverse strand, counting down.
TTGCATCAGTGGAAAGTGTGATATCATTGCGGTTTCTCGCGGTTATACCGCGATTTTGTAGCACTACAAAGTCGCATGTGCTGCTACAAAGTCGCACGACCTTGTAGCACCACATGCGAGGATTTTTAGAGGGGGGCCTGAAATAAAAGCCCTACCTTGAAAATAAGCCCTAGCTGCAGAATAAAATAAAAAAATAGGTATACATCCCCTTAGAAGCGCTGTCTGGCTCCGCTGCATCTTCTAGCCAGGTCCCTGGCACTGTTCTTCATCATCTTTTCTGGCCTGGGATTGAAAAATCCCCGCCTCCTGGAAGCAAGAATAGTGTCGGGGACCAGGGAGAAGATGCGGCCAGGCTGACAGCATTTCTAAGGTGATGTATACTTTAAAAAAAAAAATTCCTGCAGCTAGAGCGTAGGTTAGGGATTTGACAGTAGGATATCCTACTGTTGAAGTTGCATCGCACCGCACGAAAATCAGGTTTTCGTGTGATGCGATGCAACAGAGAGGAAGGCTCAATAGGGAAACATGGGCTACAAAACCTCACGAGTCGCGGGCAGATCACGGAACCCGCAATGTTTTTGTGTTGGGATGTTGCATGCTACAAAACATCACACGTGTGAATTAACCCATAGGAAAGCATAGGCTTCACATACATGTGATTTGTACCATTGTAGCAACATGACAAAATCGCGCGACTTTATCGCCCATGTGAACGAAGCCTTTATGTTATTGTCTTGTAAAAGTATAGTGCTGGCAGCTCAACTTATGGTCAGTGCCAACAACAGCTGCGCCAGCGAAACCAGCTGTGACACCCTGCAACAGCGGGGATCAGAAGACATCTGATCCTGATTGTTAACTCCTCTTGAGCCCTCTGACAAGATCAATTATAGAATCAACAAGGAGAGGGGATCTCTCTTTGTGTAGCACCCGCCAGCCCCAGTGATGGATTTATGGCACAAACCTACCCCTAACAAAGGCTCCCAGAATGTTCTGAAACAATTCCTCCTGCTGCATACCGTATACACAGGCACTGGAAAGCACAATTATTCCACGGCATTCTACAAAAATAATACATTTTAAAACTGAATAGAATAGAAATAATAGTAAATAGTAGAAAATAAATAAAGCTCAATTAAAAATAAAACAAGTTAGACAAATAAGGCCTCATGCACACAGCACGCACAGATTCTGCACACTGATTTCCGCAGCAGAAGACCTGCGAGTCAGAGCAGAAATGATTTTTAAATGCTACTCAGTGTTTACGGACGCAATCGTTTTTCCGCACAGATGTACGTAGATGCACAGCGGATTATCGGCACGGAAAAAAAATCGCAAGCCCAAAGTGACTGCCTTCCCCTTCCTCCCCACCTTCCTCCTTGGTCTCCAAGCAGCCAGAGAGGTATCTGCCTACAAATCCGTAATGCATCTGCAATTGAATTACGGATGTATTGTGGATCGCTTGCTTCCATAGAGATCAATGGAGCCCATCCGCACGGAATCTGCGATTTATTTTCCGCATGTGCAATCTGCTAATCAAATCCACATGTGTGCGTGGAACTGAGAAAGCTCCATACTTTCCTATGAGTGACTAGTACAGCGGATCTCCCATGCGGGTGCCAATTGCGGATTCTGCAAATCAAATTCGCCCGTGTGCATGAGGCCTAAAGTATAAACTGAAGCGAGTGAGTATCGTCCTTACCGAGTACCTGCCTGCTTGCCTGCAAAGATTCGGCTACTGGCGGGGGAGAGCGGGGGGGAACGGGAGGGAGATCTCTCCCTCTCTCTCTTCCCCCCACTCCCTCCTGCTCAATCCTGCAACATAGCACTCACCCACACCGTCACCCGAATCTTTGCGGGTGAGCAGGCAGGTACTCGGTAAGGACGATACTCGCTCGAGTATCTGTCCTTACCGAGTACGCTCGCTCATCTCTAGACCTGTCATTTGTCCACTTTAGCAGGGCTAGATACATAGCCTTGTGGCCAAGGCCACATTAACTCTATCACTGCCTGTCTTTTCTTCATATTCAAATTTGAAACGTAATATCTCTAGTAAATGGGGCTATTCAACTGAATCACAAGCCTTGGCTGCGTCTAAAGATGCCAAAGCCCAATTTCCGGCCTATCTGTGATACCACTTAAACCCTTCTGATGTTGTTGGATGTTCATCTCCCGAGTATAAATCCAGATTGCTCCCATTGCTGACTGCAGACAAGTGGCGGGTGCTTAGCTCCACCCCATCCCACCCACCCCAATTGCAAACAGCCGTAGGGAAGGAGAGAGGAGGTGAGCTGGCGAGGGGGAGGGAAGGAGAGGAAACGACATTGCGACCTTGGCGTATATGCGCTGGGCCCATGCCATCTGATTAACCTTATTGTTATATGCAATTAATATTCATATATTGAAATCAACACATTTAGTCAAGTATCTCTAATAAAATCCCTGTTTCTGTGCTACTGGCCCTACTTGTCTTAAAGAGTAGAATTACTCCGGGTGCTCTGAACATGGTCAAATCCAATAAAGAACATTTCCTGTGTAATGAGACAAATCGCCGGTAAATGGATATTACAAAGTTATATTATACCTGTTACAAAATGTTTTCAGCCATTTCTTAGAGAAGAGCTGTCATTGCTCCTGACCAATCTATTTTAGTTAAAGCAGTTGTCTGATTACCAGACAAGAAACCCCTTATATTACCAACTGTGCCATAATAACAAAAGGATGAGTACTTATTCCTCCTCTGCTGCTGCGATCCAGCGCAGTCCCCATGTGGTCCCGGTGTTTGTGGTGGCAGATGAAATCAGCGGAAGTCCCCTGCCAATCAGAGACTACAGCGTCACTGTTCTGAACTGCTGCCATCATGGTGCCCCCAGAAGCACTAATACCAGGAGTATGGGTGGTGATGCTGCAGCGATCACATGACTTCAACAGAAGTCATCTGTCACAGGAAACACCAGGACCACTGCAGGACTGCAGCACTGGATTGTGGTGGCAGAGGAAGGGTAAGTATTGATCCTTGAGATATTTTAGCACAGTTGGTGGTATAGGGGGAATCTTGCCTGGTAACTGGTCAACCCCTTTAATGCTTATATTCTTCATGAAATATCAATCCTGGACCATCTGTTGTGCAGTTCCTCTGCAATTCCTCCTCGAAAATTATGAATAAATTGACAATTGGGAATTACCAGTTGCAAATGTGTCTCTCTAAACTCAGCCACTGTCCAATCAGTGCTGAGTACTGTGTAGGCACGCAGCACATTGACAAAGTAACTTCAACACCCAGTTGTCAATTTATTTATAAAATTCAGGGGTGTAACTATAGGGGATGCAAAGGTAGCAGTTGCTACTGAGTCTGGAGCCTTAGGGGGCCTGATGGCCCCTTTATCACACAGGAAGACACTAGTATTATAAATGGCACATGGTAGGTAGAGGGCCCTGTTACAGATTTTACATAGGGGCTCAAGCGACACCTCTGAATGGCACAATGCAGAATTATGCTCTAAATTTGTTATTTCATGACGAATACAAATATTTACTAAAACAAACATATTAGGAGAGGTAACTGATGCTTTTAATTTTGAACTGTCATATTAAAGGGTTTTTTCGTGGAAATACAATTGATTTTAATGGCAGTTACAAAAAACAGCTTCTACACAGGGTTCAAAGCGGTAGCTTCTGCACTGTACACAAATGTTTGTAGCGGTAATGACAGTGGGCACCTGATCAGATGATCGCCCGGGGTCATGAGCGAAAGGCCCCAGCCAATCCTATCCTAGGTCTTCAATAGTATTCCTCTGGGAAACCTCTTAAGCCTTTTAAAAGGGGCTTATCATTAGAACAATCTCAATATTACCCCATATTTTTATTTATGTGTGGATAGGTTTTTTTAGCATTTACAGGCTACACTGTTATCAGATTGATTCCGTCTTCTCTCGGTTGGCTGTAATGTTATTGTTTTTGTTAAGGTATCCCATTTTTGTCTTGTAGAAGTTGACCAATTCCTGTGTTTTGCTTTTGCCACGCAGATGATCCTTTTCTCTGCCTGCTGCATATGCGGACTCATCGGAGGCATCCTCAACATTCAATTTCTCCGTGCCCTGACCAAGAGATCCTCATTGCACCTCGCTTCATTGTCACTTGCATGTATTGGTATCTGTGGCTGCACTATATCCACGTGGCTTACGTGTCGCCTAGCCAGTTATGAGCAAAGGAGGATGTTTCTAGAAAGAGAACACTCACTTCATCACTCTCATGAAATGACAGAGAAGGTAAATGAACAGGGTAAAGAATTTCTATTTCATTGCTTGAATTACTTATTATAAAATGTATTTCCACTTAAAGGAGTTGTGGCAACATTGAAGGTGTGACTTTCTGATTAGAGGGGGTTCAATCATTGAGTCCCCCCCCCTAGCCTTCAGAATAGGGGTTCTGAAGGTTTCCGTATGAGTGGAGCAGTGATTAAGCATGAATGTTGCAATAAAGCTGAAAATTTTATTGGACCTGCACATCACCGCTCCATTCATTTCAATGGCTCCTCCAGAGATGGCCAGGTTTAATATGATGGCCCGCTCTGATATATCCAGTAGGTCCACTGAGATGAATGGAGCTCAATACTCAATACTGCTCAATTCATGCAGGAACTTTCCAGATCACCATTTTAAGGATCAGTAGGGGTCCTAGCTATTGGACCCCTAGAGATCATATAGTTATCCCTTATCCTGTAAATAGGAAATCACTTTCAATGTTGGCACAACCCTTAAAGATGTCTTTAAGAAAGGTCATTATAGATGATTTAGAAGTCTTACAGATGCTCATTAAATAGCCTGAGAATTGTTAAATGATCTATTTGAGTGCAAGGGGGCTGAGCTTGTGAAGACAGCCCCTCCACCACCGCTAAGAAAATGTCCTAACATCTCAGTAGCCAGGGAAGCTGAATGCCTAATGACAAGCAGTGGATTGCAGAGTGGCTGCATACACAGGCTATTAAATAAGCATGAGTTGTCTGAAACGTTAGGTACACTTTAAAGCATCGCATTATAACAATTGCAGTCAAAAAAGTATACAGTCTTTAACCACTCCCTGACTGCCTATAGACTGTAAATGTCCGGGTGGTCGATGCATGGTAATGAAGGGAACAAAAAGTTTAGAAAGTGGTCAATGACATAATGATAGCCAAACAGAATGGTATTGAGCACTTGAAGACCCAGAAGAGTATTTAATCTGTGGTGCTTCAGTAGTTTTCTATCCCCATCTATTAATGCTGCAGTGTGCAAATTCTAGTGATCAAGTTACAATTTTGCGTTTCATCAGGCTCAGTGTCAAAAACACATGAGGGAATTTATAAAGTCCGACATTTCCAATGCCCGGTTTAGTATAATTTTCCCCGACAAATGGTGCACATAATACATGAAGAGGCATCCTAGCACCTCCATGCGCCATCCCTGAAATATATCCCCAGTGTACATTTCTGGCAAAATTTACACTAGTTTATGGCATAAATTATACATAAATCCGTTGGTCCAGGGAGGCCATGCTCCTTTCCAAACCCCCCACCAATTTTTTTTCAAAAGGCCGTTGAAAACAGCCTAAAAGTTGCATATTTTTGCATAAATCCCCATTTGCGCAAACATTTGCGACTTTTTTACTCCAGAAAGTGGTGTAGAAGCCTTTGTGCATTACCCCCACAGTCTTTGATGACCAAGTAGTCTAGTGTCCCACCCTGTAATCATATGCTGTACTGTACTCGGTAATTCAGTGGTTTAATACCATGCTAGATGACTGATTTGAAATTTCCCATTATTCCTGATGAGCCCGTGATTTGATAGATTCACTGATTCTGAAAAGTCTCAGCATCTTTGTTCGTCCCTCCACTAATGTGATCACAATTGGCTTACTGATTGCATTCACATCTCACTACAGTCATAGATCAGCACAAAAGTCCTGAGGGTAGAGTCCCATGCAGCGCTAGCTCCGCGGTGCCATGTGGCTCATGAGATGCAGCCATGATGTCACCAAAAGCTCCAGCTTGCTACTTGTTACTAAATGATAACTCTCTTTTCATTATTAATTGTGGTGTAATTTTCGGCAAAGCTTGCATCTGTAGCGAACAGGGAGTTACTACTTAAGTCATCAGTAAGCCACAGTGAGCTGGAGTATTTGTCCCCAGCGTGGCCACATCTCAGATGCCACTCAGCCATGGGGCAGACATGGAGCTAGCACTAAGTGGGAGTCTACCTTGATGGAGATAATATGTAGTTGCTTCATTAGCTGTGATTAGGCAGCGTACATGAATGCTACTATCATGTCTCCCAGGCCTCTTTCACACGAGTGTATGCGTTTTCACGCTGGCGGCATCACGGTCGAAAATCGCATGAATGAAGAAAATCTGCGATCAAGTCCTGAGCTTAATTAGCGTGTTCTCGTCCATTCACATAACTGGGTGCAACAAATTAGTGAAAAAATACGCTTCAGCCTGGAAATTCCCCGGTCAGCATAGATCCTCGGAATTACATCTAATGCCTAAATAGAGCCATCTGTAAGGTTTGTCCTGCGTTGGACACTGCTAAACTCCCTCCCTTTTTTGCAGCTCCCATAGCAGCCTATGGGAGCCACCAGTTAAATCGGTCAAAAGATAGATCAAGACCTATCTTTTCCAGCAGCAAATAAATTTGGTCACCAATTTCGGTCACATATGTCTTATTTTTCCAGCGCAACATTTTTATACGGCTAAAAATTGGTCAACTAAACGAATATATTGAAAATGAATGCTTCAGATGGTCGTGATTTTCGGCCGACGGATAAACGCGACTAAATAGCCACTTAAAAACTCTCATGTGAATAAGGCCTCAGTCAGTAGATGAACTGCACCAAGTCAGTAAAACCAGAAGGCAGATTGATACAACTCACCCTGTTTGTTGGTTTCAGGACAAACAGATGAGATCACTGACCACTTGTGGGATTTCATGCCACAAACTGCACTCCTAAAGTAGGTTGGGGGTCCAACAACATGCGATTAAAATCCAAAACCTTTAATAATTCAGTTTAAAAACATATTTGCGTTGAGGAAGCTTAGAACTTACTCATAGCCTGAGAAAGAGCCAAATTGGCTTGAAACATGTAAGCTTTCTTGACAGCAATATGTCTTTAAACGGAATTAATAAAGGCTTTGGATTTTAATTGCATGTTCCTGGACCCTCAGTCTACTTTGTAAATGTACTAAGTCAGTGTAGACATTTGTGGCACACGTAAAGGGTGCAACATCCCTGATGCCAACAGCTAGTCTCTGGAGAAGATACACTTACATACAGGGAAACATTGGCAAACAGAGCAAGTAAATTATTTTAAATCTGAATTGAAAATTAAAGGCAGCATATAGTTTTAATTCAGTTATTCAGTTGTTCCTTAGATGTCATGAACATGTTGTTTATGGCTCCATACAATCGTTGTATGAAGCCATAATACAGTAACCATAAAAGTAATTTTGGTTCTGTATTTGTATCTTTGTGTATCATAAAAGGCACTTAATGCCACACACAAATTGCCCACATTGCGATAGTATAGATTTATGCTGCCATACAGGTGGACTTAAAACGACCCTCGTGTTTCAGGACAAAATTCTATCCCAGGTCCAGAGAGGTTTAAGGTATATTAGCTGCACTTGTCCAACCCACCAGTTCCAGTACTAGTTTTTGGCTATACAAGCTAGCTGCTGCAATTCTTTGTGCAGTGCTCTCTGATTGGCCAGTGCTGATCACATAAGCAGCACTGGCCAATCAGAGAGCAGGTAGCATGTATTAACTAACACTAGAAAACACTGAGAGGTCCGAAAGCTCGTCATAACATCATGTGTTTTTCTTAGCCATTAAAAGGTATCATATCTACAAGATTTATTGGTTTCTCTTGCTGGGAACAATCACATTTTAACTAACACTACCAATACACTATGGGTATTAGGGAGTCTGAAGATTGCGCCAGCCATCTTGGCCCAAGGAAAATGGGATCTGAAACCAGCAAATTGGATGAATGACAGAGAAGAACAGATGCAAGTCATATACCCCCTGACCCCTTCAGTCCCAGGTCAAAATTTTGTGAAGAACTGAGTGAATGTATTTTACCCTAAGGGCTCTTTCACATGGGCGCTGCGATTTTCGGCCACCGGAATTGCTGCCGAAAATTGCATAAACAAGAGGCAGAGAATTTACTGTATCTCCCATTTGCTCGCCCATTCAGTTGGCTGGGTGCGGCGTGTATACGTCACAGCCCAGAATACAAACAGCCAGGGGAAGAGAGTTCAGCTTTGCTAAACTCCCTCCCCTAGTGGTGCTAAACTTCCTCCCCTCCCTCCCCAGCCTATAAGAGCTGCCAGCCAGGAGAGGGGAGGGACTTTAGCAGGGCGAGCCGCTTCTAAACCCCCCTACCTTTCTTTTTCTAATGGTTCTCTTAGGCTCCCATAGGCCGTCATATTCCAGCAAAAGATAGGACAAGACCTGGCATAAAAGCAACCGCCCGTAATGCGCTCCATATGCGCTATCTTTTCCGTACGCATGATTTTACACACTGGAAAATCCAATCCTTTAGAGGGCTGCGACTGTAGGCCGGCGTTTTATCGCAGCATAATTACCGCTATAAAACATTTGTGTGAATAAAGCCTAAATAACAGTAAAAACTCAATTATAGATAAAACTGGCACAGCTAATAGTGATATATTGGGGTATATACTATCAATTGTGATAATGGATTTCTGAAAAAAAAAATATTTGTTTTACAGCAGAAATACTAATCTAGATGTCAACATCACAGGGGCAGCATTACCATTGCCAATAGCAATGATTTGTGCATTGCACTGTGCAGAATACCAATTAGCACCAACAGAAAAGAAATGGAAATTATATGACTAATATATTGCTTTGGTATATACAGTAGTTGGAATTTTCGTCTATCAGAAATGCAGTCATTTTTTTTGGCGCAGTAGAAATTAAATTATATGCTGCAAATAGTAATGTAAAAGGTACCTGGGGATGGGAACAAAAGATTACAGCTAAGGGAGACCATTTCATGTATTCAACTCCTAGCAAACAATTTCACAGGAGTAACACAAGCTTACGGTTTACTTTTATAGATGGAATTAGGTGGAGGGATTTTTCATACCTTTTAGACTTTAAAGGATGTGAAAAGTAATGAGAGTGAGTTTATCCTGTATAAAGGGGATCTCGATAATTGCTACTTCCCCGAATAGGAATGAAGTTATCATCAGGTACCCAGCCATGCAATTACAATTACCTTCATGAGGTCGGAGCTTAAACCATTATGGCTACTGGTTTCATTAAGTTTTAGTTAAACATTTCATTCTTACTAGAGCTCCACAAGGTCTGTAGATGGAGTTCTTACAGGATGTATCAGCTATACAAGGTGTCCACAGAAAAATAGAACCTGTTGTTGTTGTCAGCCATTTAGTCGTTCATGACCTTCTCCGACCCTAAAAGCGAGCTCCCTCCATGTTTTTTGGTTTTGCACTGTTCCTTTCAGTTGAGTGATATCCATGCCAGTATCAGCTGACAGTATCAGCCATCGTGCTCTTTGGAAGTCGGATCTGTTACGTTTGCTGCTGGGATCTGTAGTTCTAAGCTTCCTAGCAGCACAGACCTCACAGGGTTAATTGATTGAGCTGGCTGGGTGTGGTACTTCCTGCTAGCCAATCTCCTGAGTTTGTGCTCACATATAAACCCAGCGCCTGGTCAGTCTTTGTCTGGTATTGAGGGTGAGAAATCATGAATCCTTGTCTGTTGCAAGCTTGCTGTGTGATCTGTGTCTTGCTGGTTCATGTCCGTTTGTTCATTTATATTCTGCCAGTTTTGTGTCAGCTTGCTGTGTGACCTGTGATCTGTTTTCTGTCCTGTTGCAGCTTGCTGTTTGAACTCTGTCCGGTTCTGCTGGACTCCTGGTTAGTGTAGGGACTAGCGGTATAACTAGGAGCCGTGAAGGGGCCTGCTAGCTTTCATGTTTTGTACAAAATGTCGACTAATACCTGGTATTTATATTCAGTTTATCATCTGTTACTAGTGTTTGCATTTTGGCTGCTGTATGGTGTGTATTCTGGCTCTGTGTGTCCTGTTGTTCTGTCCCTGTCATGTGGCATGTGAATGTGTCCTGTTCTGGTGCGTGGCTCCTAGGATCAGCTAGGGCCCAGATCCGAAGACCACTGGGCTGCCCTCATTGGGGCAATGTCCCCGCTTAGGTAGGGCCATGTCATCCTCCGGTAGCAGAGGGTCAGTTTTCCTGAAACCCGCGTGCGTACCCAGTCCTTTTTTGGTCACAATCATGTGGGCACCGTACTTAATTTTGCCCACAGAATCGTAACAGGATCTTCTTTTGCCACTGATCTGTCCAAGCATTATAGATTTTCAAAAGACTCTGCTCGTATTACATGGCCGAAATACATGAGTCTGAGTCTGGTTATCTTGCCCCCCAGTGATATATCTTATACGATTCAGGACTTCTCTGGTTGCCTGCTATCCAGGGGCAAAATAGATCTCTCCAGCATTGGATAATGGTGTGTGGGGCACGTATGTTCCAGTGCTAACCAATGACGTAACTATAGGGGATGCAAGCGAATGCGGTTGCACCTGGGCCCAGGAGCCTTAGGGTGCCCATAAGGCCTTTCTTCTCCATATAGGGAGCCCAGTACTATGAATAAAGCATTATGGTTGGGGGCGCTGTTACAGGTTTTACATTTGGGTTCAGAAGCTTCAAGTTAACATAACCAAAGAGAATCAATTTAAGACAAATTAGCATAACATCCAAATAATTTCTGACTGTAAACGATAAAGACGAATTGAGGACTTCAAACAAAAGTGTGGGGTTTAAAGTTGATTTATATGAACGCATTTGCGCTGTGTATTACATGCGCAAAATCTATGCGCACCGTAAGCAGTGAATAGAACCCATTGATTTAAATGGGTTCGGTAACGTGTTCTTTTTGAGCACGCATTTCGGTCGTGAAAAAAAAAGTTACATGTCCTATTTCGGTGCGTATTAGCCTATATTAAGCTTAATTGGCCATTGAAATCAGAGGGAGTGCATGCTGGCATGATTTTTTGCAAGCGCATATATGCTGGGCATGCACGTAAAAAGTACAGTAAGATATGCACAGATACACGTAAAAAACACAAAGCTCATCATACAATTACGCATAGCACAAAAACGCTTACACCTGTGTGAAGCCGGCCTTATTCTTTAATGGCGGCTGTCTACGATGGATACTCAACAACAGCTCATTATGTTGGCAAACTGAAGAGATGAATATGAGCAGTCTATCTAGAAATGTCATGTGCCGTCTATTCCGCCACACTCAACCGTGTACATCTTCATATAGCCGCTGACGGCGGTCGTTTTGAACATTTTCTGTAGGATAATAAAGCCTGCCTTTCTTGTTTCAAGCATCTCTTTACACCTGGGTAGATATTTTATATTGCCCTTGTATATTTTTACAAATTATATTAATTACAATTTGGCACAATCTTTATTTCGAATATGTTTTTATTTCATATTTTAAAAAAAATTTTATTCTATTTTTAGATTTTTTTAAATTCTATTTTCTGTACATGATTATGGGAGCAGCCATCTTGCCTGAGCTTCTGTAAAAAGCATTCAGAGATTTGCTGTACAGCAGCCACATTGACATAGGAACCTGTAGTCTGGAGATGAGTCATTGACTTCTATGGGAGAGTGTTGTGGGCATGTTCTATGGTCTGTGCAGGGAGGGGGAGGAGATGAGCTGTGACCATCGCCTATTGTGTTATCTATATATAGATGTCACCTTGCATTGTAATCCTGCCTGTGATGATAATGAGAGAGCTACTGAAAACTTCTCTTTACAGAACAGAAAGTGATACTCTACCAATAGACTAAGTGGCCATAGTGAAAACTGCTGAATTTTAGGAGTTGTTCTTAAGTGTACATAGTGGCCTGGAAAATTACAAAAAAAAAATCACCAAAAATTAAAAAAATATGTTTAACATAAAAGGTAGGTCATAAACATGAAGGTCAACCCTGGTGGCTCTAAATAGACAGTATTATTACTTTGCAACTATGTGAAGCCACAGTTATGAGAGGAGCCATGTATTCTTTATATTATTTTATAATATATATATTTTTTATATTATTCTTTGCATTAGATAAAATTGGTTCTTTTTATCTTTTATGACACAAAATAACAGATGAGAAAAACCTAAGTGTAAGGGCGGACACCCACTGGCGTTTTTTTCTCCACTGCTCTGCGAGAGAAAAGTTAAAGTCTCGCAGTGCAGTGCGAGAAAATAAACGGCATCACGCCGGCATATCGCCAGTCCTCTCAATGGGACCAGCGGCAGCAGCGCTAGCCCCATTGAAAAGAGATGGACAATGCCGGGGACTTCTGCCACAGCTGTCACAGCTGTCACAGTTGTGTCAGAAGTCCCCGGCATTCTATCCCATTGCTTTCAATAGGATCGGTACTGCTACCGATCCCATTGAAGGCAATGGTTTCTGCCAAGCCCCGCAGTAAGATTATCGGGGAAGCGCTTGAAATATAAGCCGTTCCCCGATAATCAGCAAAAAGTGTAAGATATTGCTATTCATGAATGAATAGCTAAGGGCTATGTGTGATTGGCTGAGCGCTCAGCCAATAGCTAAGCAGTAGCTGCTATTGGCTGAGCCCTCAGCCAATCAGCACAGCCCTTTCAGGAGGCGGGGATTTTTAAATCCCCGGCTGCTGAAAGAGCTTAATAGCAGTGCAGGGGAGCCAGCAGGAGGACGCTTCTGAGCGCCGGAGAGGTAATTTTTTTTTTACACTTTTTGCTGATTATCGGGGAAGGGCTTATATTTCAAGCCCTTCCCCAATAATCATACCGCAGGGCTTGACAAAGCAGTGCTTTCAATGGGATCGGCAGCAGTGCCGATCCCATTGAAAGCAATGGGATAGAATGCCGCGGACTTCTGCCACAGCTGTCGCAGCTGTGGCAGAAGTCCGCGGCATTCTCCCTATGTTTTCAATGAGGCTAGCGCTGCTGCCGCTGGCCCCATTGAAGCCACTAGCGACATGCTGGTTCTATACCGGCGTCTTTCTTGCGCTGCGATGCGAGGGTTTTCTCGTGCTCTCACAGCGCAAGAAAGAAAAAATCGCCAGTGAGCGTCCTCCCTAACTCAGATTCAAGAGCAGCCAATAACCAAAATAGAAATGACTCCTAAAAGCTAAATGGCAGTGGTATATGTTTTGGCCTATTGACTCCCTGGCTTGTTTGAAGCCCCCTGTAACTGCTTACACAATAAACAATAAGATGTGATGACGATAATGATGATAAATATATTAGAAGCTTATTTAGAATTCTAAGATTACTTGAAATCAGTCATCTCAGTGTTAAAACTGCTATCAACCACAAATTGACATTCCCTTTTCTCAAACTTCTCAGGTTGTAAGAGTGGAGAAAAGCCGTCCTGTAGTTATTGTTAATCGAGCAATGACTTCCTACCAGAGTATTTTTACTTGCACTTGAACGGGTTGTAACAGAATCGGAAGTAACTAGAGATGAGCGAGCACCAAAATGCTCAGGTGCTCGTTACTCGAGACGAATTTTTTGCGATGCTCGAGGGTTCGTTTCGAGTAACGAACCCCATTGAAGTCAATGGGCGACCCAAGCATTTTTGTATATTTTTATTTCTGAAAATCTGGGAAATTCAAGAAAGTGATGGGAACGACACAGAAACGGATAGGGTAGGCGAGGGGCTACATGTTGGGCTGCATCTCAAGTTCCCAGGTCCCAGTATTAAGCCACAATAGCGGCAAGAGTGCCCCCCCTCCTAACAATTTTTACTTCTGAAAAACCCTCATTAGCAAGGCATACCTTAGCTAAGCACCACACTACCTCCAACAAAGCACAATCACTGCCTGCATGACACTCCGCTGCTACTTCTCCTGGGTTACATGCTGCCCAACCCCCCGCAGCACGACCCAGTGTCCACAGCGCACACGAAAGTGTCCCTGCGCAGCCTTCAGCTGCCCTCATGCCACACGCTGGCCTCATAGCCACACCACCCTCATGTCTATTTATAAGTGCGTCTGCCATGAGGAGGAACCGGAGGCACACACTGCAGAGGGTTGGCAGGGCCAGGCAGCGACCCTCTTTAAAAGGGGCGGGGCGATAGCCCACAATGCTGTACAGAAGCAATGAGAAATCCAATCCTGTGCCACCTCCAACAGGAGCTGCACACGTGGGGATTGCAATGGAGAACCCATGTGCCACACACTATTCATTCTGTCAAGGTGTCTGCATGCCCCAGTCAGACCGGGTTTTTTTATAAATAGTCACAGGCAGGTACAACTCCGCAATGGGAATTCCGTGTGCACCCACAGCATGGGTGGCTCCCTGGAACCCACCGGCTGTACATAAATGTATCCCATTGCAGTGCCCTGGACAGCAGAGCTAACGTCAGATTAAATGCAGGTGCGCTTCGGCCCACATTGCATGCCCCAGTCACACTGGGGTTTTTTATAAGTAGACACAGGCAGGTACAACTCCCTATTGTGAAGTCCCTGTGGACCCACAGCATGGGTGGCTCCCTGGAACCCACCGGCGGTACATAAATAAATCCCATTGCAGTGCCCAGCACAGCTGAGGTAACGTGAGGTTTAATGCAGGTGGGCTTCGGCCCACACTGCATGCCCCAGTCAGACTGGGGTTCTTTAGAAGTGGACACATGCAGTTACAACTCTGTGTGGACCGACAGCATGGGTGGGTCCCAGGAAGCCACCGGCGTTACATAAATATATCCCATTGCAGTGCCCTGGACAGCAAAGCTAACGTCAGATTACATGCAGGTGGGCTTCGGCCCACACTGCATGCCCCAACCTGACCGGGGTTTTTAATTCATAGACACAGGCAGGTACAACTCCCTATTGTGAAGTCCGTGTGGACCCACAGCATGGGTGGCTCCCTGGAACCCACCGGCGGTACACAAATAAATCCCATTGCAGTGCCCAGCACAGCTGAGGTAACGTCAGGTTTAATGCAGGTGGGCTTCGGCCCACACTGCATGCCCCAGTCAGACTGGGGTTCTTTATAAGTAGACACATGCAGTTACAACTCCGTGTGGACCGACAGCATAGGTGGGTCCCAGGAAGCCACCGGCGGTACATAAATATATCCCATTGCATTGCCCAGCACAGCTGAGGTTACGTCCGATGAAATGCAGTTGGGCTTCGGCCCACACTGCATGCCCCAGTCTGACCGGGGTATTTAATACATAGACACTGGCAGGTACAAATCCCTAATGTTAAGTCCCTGTGGACTCACAGCATGGGTGGCTCCCTGGAACCCACCGGCGGTACACAAATAAATCCCATTGCAGTGCCCAGCACAGCTGAGGTAACGTCAGGTTTAATGCAGGTGGGCTTCGGCACACACTGCATGCCCCAGTCAGACTGGGGTTCTTTATAAGTAGACACATGCAGTTACAACTCCGTGTGGACCGACAGCATAGGTGGGTCCCAGGAAGCCACCGGCGGTACATAAATATATCCCATTGCATTGCCCAGCACAGCTGAGGTTACGTCCGATGAAATGCAGTTGGGCTTCGGCCCACACTGCATGCCCCAGTCTGACCGGGGTATTTAATACATAGACACTGGCAGGTACAAATCCCTAATGTGAAGTCCCTGTGGACCCACAGCATGGGTGGCTCCCTGGAACCCACCGGCGGTACATAAATAAATCCCATTGCAGTGCCCTGCTCAGCAGAGCTAACGTCACATACAATACAGGTGTGCTTCGGCCCACAGTGCATGCCCCAGTCAGACTGGTAATATGTACCTTAACAGTAACCGCGTTGGTGGGAATGTGGTGGCGACTGCGGACGTAGTAGCGCGGTTTTATTTAGTTGGTTTTCGGAATGTGGCCAGGATTAAGTGGGCCGTGGCGGGGGGATGGTGGGGGGCTCTCCTGTTGTGTCGGTAAAGGTGAAATTCTTGGACTGCCACCAGACGGACCAATGCAAAGGTATTTGCCAAGAATGTTTTCATTGTTGGAGGAGGAGGGGGATGTTTTTGAGGCACTACGTGTCCTCTCCACGTGTCCATGGTTATATGCACCTTAACAGTAACCGTGTTGGTGGGAAATGGCCTCGCCACCATCATGTCTTTGGGGAGCCTCCGTTTCCACACCCCAGTGACATAGCATTAGCAGCGGTATAGGCAGAGCCCAGAATTAGTAACATTTCAGCGGTAGCATTAGGGACAGGCCCCAGTAACATATCACTAGCAGCATTATAGGGGGAGCACAGTATTAGTTCCATTTCAGTAGTAGTAGCAGTCCAGACAGGCCCCAGTAACAATTCCGAAGCAGCAGTATAGGGGGAGCACAGTCTTAGTTCCATTTCAGTAGTAGTAGCAGTCAAGACAGGCCCCAGTAACAATTCCGATGCAGCAGTATAGGGGGAGCACAGTCTTAGTTCCATTTCAGTAATAGTAGCAGTCAAGACAGGCCCCAGTAACAATTCCGAAGCAGCAGTATAGGGGGAGCACAGTCTTAGTTCCAGGCCCCAGTAACAATTCCGAAGCAGCAGTATAGGGGGAGCACAGTCTTAGTTCCATTTCAGTAATAGTAGCAGTCAAGACCGGCCCCAGTAACAATTCCGAAGCAGCAGTATAGGGGGAGCACAGTATTAGTTCCATTTCAGTAGTAGTAGCAGTCAACACAGGCCACAGTAACAGTTCCGAAGCAGCAGTATAGGAGGAGCACAGTATTAGTTCCATTTCAGTAGTAGTAGCAGTCAAGACAGGCCACAGTAACATTCCTGTTGCAGCAGTTTAGGGAGATAACAGTCTCTTTCACATTTCAGTAGTTGCAGTATAGACAAGGCCCCAGTTACATTTATGTAGCAAAAGTGTAGGCCAACCCCACACACCTTGCTGTACCATGAGTGCAGGCGAAGCCGATAAAAATTACTAGGATTACACTGTAGGCGAGGGCCCAAAAAAATTGGTGTACCAACAGTACTAATGTACCTCAGAAAAATTGCCCATGCCCAACCAAGAGGGCAGGTGAAACCCATTAATCGCTGTGGTTAATGTGGCTTAATTTGTAACTAGGCCTGGAGGCAGCCCAGTTAAAATAAAAATTGGTTCAGGTGCAAGTTTCAATGCTTTAATGAGAATTGAAACATATAAACATTGTTTAGAAAAGTCATATGACTGAGCCTTGTGGGCCTAAGAAAAATTGCCCGTTCGGCGTGATTACGTGAGCTTTCAGGAGGAGGAGCAGGAGGAGGAGGATGAATATAATACACAGATTGATGAAGCTAAAAGGTCCCCGTTTTTTATGGTGATAGAGAACGATGCTTCCATCCGCGGGTGCAGCCTACGTATTGTTTAGGTACCGCTGCTATCCGCTGGTGGAGAAGAGAAGTCTGGGAAAATCCAGGCTTTGTTCATCATTATGAGTGTAAGCCTGTGGACACTGTCAGTTGGCAAGCGGGTACGCTTATCCGTGATGATTCCCCCAGCCGCACTAAACACCCTCTCTGACAAGACGCTAGCCGCAGGACAAGCAAGCACCTCCAGGGCATACAGCGTGAGTTCAGGCCACGTGTCCAGCTTCGACACCCAGTAGTTGTAGGGAGCAGAGGCGTCACGGAGGACGGTCGTGCGATCGGCTACGTACTCCCTCACCATCCTTTTACAGTGCTCCCGCCGACTCAGCCTTGACTGGGGAGCGGTGACACAGTCTTGTTGGGGAGCCATAAAGCTGGCAAAGGCCTTGGAGAGTGTTCCCCTGCCTGCACTGTACATGCTACCTGATCTCCGCGCCTCTCCTGCTACCTGGCCCTCGGAACTGTGCCTTCTGCCACTAGCGCTGTCGGATGGGAATTTTACCATCAGTTTGTCCGCCAGGGTCCTGTGGTATAGCATCACTCTCGAACCCCTTTCCTCTTCGGGTATGAGAGTGGAAAGGTTCTCCTTATACCGTGGGTCGAGCAGTGTGTACACCCAGTAATCCGTAGTGGCCAGAATGCATGTAACGCGAGGGTCACGAGAAAGGCATCCTAACATGAAATCCGCCATGTGTGCCAGGGTACCTGTACGCAACACATGGCTGTCCTCACTAGGAAGATCACTTTCAGGATCCTCCTCCTCCTCCTCCTCAGGCCATACACGCTGAAAGGATGACAGGCAAGCAACATGGGTACCCTCAGCAGTGGGCCAAGCTGTCTCTTCCCCCTCCTCCTCATGCTCCTCCTCCTCCTCAAGATATAGACAGAAGGGTGTTCTGACTATCCAGCGACATACTGTCTTCCCCCGCCTCAGTTTCCAAGCGCAAAGCGTCTGCCTTTATGATTTGCAGGGAACTTCTCAAGAGGCATAGCAGAGGAATGGGGACGCTAATGATTGCAGCATCGCCGCTCACCATCTGGGTAGACTCCTCAAAGTTTCCAAGGACCTGGCAGATGTCTGCCAACCAGGCCCACTCTTCTGTAAAGAATTGAGGAGGCTGACTTCCACTACGCCGCCCATGTTGGAGTTGGTATTCCACTATAGCTCTACGCTGCTCATAGAGCCTGGCCAACATGTGGAGCGTAGAGTTCCACTGTGTGGGCACGTCGCACAGCAGTCGGTGCACTGGCAGATTAAACCGATGTTGCAGGGTCCGCAGGGTGGCAGCGTCCGTGTTGGACTTGTGGAAATGTGCGCAGAGCCGGTGCACCTTTCCGAGCAGGTCTGACAAGCGTGGGTAGCTTTTCACAAACCGCTGAACCACCAAATTAAAGACGTGGGCCAGAATTGGCACGTGCGTGAGGCTGCTGAGCTGCAGAGTTGCCACCAGGTTACGGCCGTTGTCACACACGACCATGCCCGGTTGGAGGCTCAGCGGCGAAAGCCAGCGGTCGGTCTGCTCTGTCAGACCCTGCAGCAGTTCGTGGGCCGTGTGCCTCTTCTCTCCTAAGCTGAGTAGTTTCAGCACGGCCTGCTGGCGCTTGCCCACCGCTGTGCTGCCACCCCGCGCGACACCGACTGGTGGCGACGTGCTGCTGCTGACACATCTTGATTGCGAGACAGAGGTTGCATAGGAGGAGGAGGGTAGTTTAGTGGAGGAAGCATACACCGCCGCAGATACCAGCACCGAGCTGGGGCCCGCAATTCTGGGGGTGGGTAGGACGTGAGCGGTCCCAGGCTCTGACTCTGTCCCAGCCTCCACTAAATTCACCCAATGTGCCGTCAGGGAGATATAGTGGCCCTGCCCGCCTGTGCTTGTCCACGTGTCCGTTGTTAAGTGGACCTTGGCAGTAACCGCGTTGATGAGGGCGCGTACAATGTTGCGGGAGACGTGGTCGTGCAGGGCTGGGATGGCACATCGGGAAAAGTAGTGGCGACTTGGAACCGAGTAGCGCGGGGCCGCCGCCGCCATCATGTTTTTGAAAGCCTCCGTTTCCACAAGCCTATACGGCAGCATCTCCAGGCTGATCAATTTGGCTATGTGCACGTTTAACGCTTGAGCGTGCGGGTGCGTGGCGTCGTACTTGCGCTTGCGCTCAAACAGTTGTTGCGCTAGCGACGGCTGGACGCTGCGCTGAGAGACATTGCTGGATGGGGCCGAGGACAGCGGAGGTGAGCATGTGGGTGCAGGCCGGGAGACGGCCGTGCCTGTGTCCTGAGAGGGGGGTTGGATCTCAGTGGCAGGTTGGGGCACAGGGGGAGAGGCAGTGGTGCAAACCAGAGGCGGTGAATGACCTTCGTCCCACCTTGTGGGGTGCTTGGCCATCATATGCCTGCGCATGCTGGTGGTGGTGAGGCTGGTGGTGGTGGCTCCCCGGCTGATCTTGGCGCGACAAACCTTGCACACCACAATTTGTTGGTCGTCTGCACTCTCAGTGAAAAACTGCCAGACCTTTGAGCACCTTGGCCTCTGCAGGGTCGCATGGAGCGAGGGGGCGCTTTGGGAAACAGTTGGTGGATTATTCGGTCTGGCCCTGCCTCTACCCCTGGCCACCCCACTGCCTCTTCCAACCTGTGCTGCGGCTACAATTTCCTCCCCCTCTGAAGACCGGTCCTCAGTTGGCTTATCACACCAGGTGGGGTCAGTCACCTCATCGTCCAGCGGCTCTTCCTCTGAATCCTCTGTGCGCTCCTCCCTCAGACTTACTGCCCTTACTACTACCTCACTGATAGACAACTGTGTCTCATCGTCATCGTCCTCCTCACCCACTGAAAGCTCTTGAGACAGTTGCCAAAAGTCCCCAGCCTCATCCCCCGGACCCCGGGAACTTTCCAAAGGTTGGGAATCGGTCACGATAAACTCCTCTGGTGTGAGAGGAACGACTGCTGCCCAATCTGGGCAGGGGCCCGAGAACAGTTCCTGGGAGTCTGCCTGCTCCTCAGAATGTGTCATTTTCATGGAGTGAGGAGGCTGGGAGGAAGGAGGAGCAGCAGCCAGAGGATTCAGAGTTGCAGCTGTGGACGGCCTAGAAGACTATGTGGTCGATAGATTGCTGGATGCACTTTCTGCCATCCACGACAGGACCTGCTCACACTGCTCATTTTCTAATAAAGGTCTACCGCGTGGACCCATTAATTGTGAGATGAATCTGGGGACCCCTGAAACTTGCCTCTCTCCTAATCCCGCAGCAGTCGGCTGCGATACACCTGGATCAGGAGCTCGGCCTGTGCCCACACCCTGACTTGGGCCTCCGCGTCCTCGCCCGCATCCACGTCCTCAAGGCCTACCCCTACCCCTCAGCATGGTGTATTACGAGTAGAGCAGAAACAGAACGCTGTAATTAAATGTGCCGCTTATTGGCCTGTGGTTGGAGGCTGACTTCGCTTACGGACCGCACAGCAGAGCCAGGAAACAATTTTGCGCACGCCTGTAGTGAGACGTAGGTGCGTAGGACTGAGCTAGTGGAATTCACAGCGCAGAAGCAGTCAAGTGGCCAAAGGGCAGTGGTAGGCCTTAAGTATTTTGCTTCAATTTGTTTAAATGGTGAGCTGAAACACCAGACAGATACTGTATGCAGCGTATATTATGTATACTGTTTCCCTCTGGTGCTATGATGGCGGTGATGTAACGGGCACAGCAGAGCTAGGAAACAATTTTGCGCAAGCCTGCTGTAACGCTTAGCTGCGTATTAATTAGGACTACTACCCCCAGCAGACACGCAGTACACTGAAGACGGTCACAGGCAGCCCAAATATAGTATTTTCCCCAATTTTTTTGAAAAAGCCCACTGCCTATATAGACAGTATATCTCTTTCACCTTTCCCACTGTCGTCTGCCTCACCAGTACTGCCCCAATACTCTGTACAATGACTGCAGACTGAGGACGCAATGGTCTGCACGCCCGATATACAAAAAAAAAATTGTGCAACACTGCTCACAGCAGCCTCAATAGTTCTGCACACGGTCAGATGTGGCCCTACGAAGGACCGTTGGGGTTCTTGAAGCCTAAAATCAATCCTAACACTCTCCCTATAGCAGCAGCAGTATCAGCAGCACTGTCCCTGATCTCTGTCAGAATGCATCTGTGGCGAGCCGCGGGCGGGGCAGATTTAAATACTGGGGTGTCATCTGATCTCCCCAGCCACTCACTGCAGAGGGGTGGTATAGGGCTGGAACATCACAGGAGGAAGTTGTAATGCCTTCCATGTCTTTCTATTGGCCAGAAAAGCGCGCAAATGTCTCAGAGATGAAAGTGAAAGTAACTCGAACATCGCGTGGTGTTCGTCTCGAGTAACGAGCATCTCGAACACCCTAATACTCGAAAGAGCATCAAGCTCGGACAAGTACGCTCGCTCATCTCTAGAAGTAACTTGTTGATCGGTGGGATATCTCACAGCTGAGACCCCACTACAATGCTGAGAAGTGGATGTCCCATTCCCCCCATCCTCCTCCCTACAGACTTACTGCACCCCCTGCAGTGAGGAGGAGATAGAGTGGATTGCTGGTCATGCAAATGGGCTGGCGCTCCATTTCTTTTCCCCGCTCTCAAGATTGGTGGGGGTCTCAGTGGGGAAACCTCCACTGATCAACAAGTTATCCCCTATGTCATGGATAAGAGATAACTTGCAATTGTAGGACAACCCGTTTAAGACTTGGATTTCTGTTTTGGGGTTTGGTCTCAAATGCCAAAAACAGTATTGAGATGGAACCCTGGGATGAAGCCGTAGGCTTTAATGTGTGAAATGGAGACCACTTTGATGGTCGTTTGGTTTTTATCCTCCTAATGTACCTGAAATGATAGGTAAATCTTATGTAACAGAAGTCAAAGTGGCAGGACGGAAACCTACAGCGTATACAGAAATGCAGAGTGAAGGTTCTCTAACTGGTAATTTAGTAATATTAATCTATGTTCATTTTGGGTTTAGAAGTCCAACTAAGGGACTTTCCACATAAATGGAAATAGCGCACAGGATACACCGCAAGTCACAGTCAAGGCTTCTTCACATGAGCGTATTTGGGCAAGCACAATTTGCACACAATATGCAGAGAATAGAACCCAATTATATCAATGTGTTCATATACATTTCCGGTTTTTTGTGCATGCCAAAAAAGAGGATATGCTTTTTTTTCCTGCGCATTTGTGCAGCAAAGGTCCCCATAGAAGTCTATGGGAGGTGCGCAAATATGCGCTCCATGAACGTGCAAATGCGCACTATGCTTTGTAAAGCCACAGGGAAAAGAACACATCTGGGCCTCCTTAGGTTAAGTAGCCTTTTAAATCAGAGTGGGAGGGAGGGTGTTGCATGCACATATGAACAGGCCCTGCGTGCGTAAAAAAGTACAGTACAATGCCAAAATACATGCACAAATCAACCTCGTTCATAGCACAAATACGCTGCACTGAAGCGTGCGCATTTGCACATAAACCCGTGTGAAGGAGCCCTTAGATGCAGAATTGAAAATGGCTTAAACTTGCCCGCGAGTCTGCTTCAAAATCTGCAGTTAGATCTGCAGATTTTGGTGCAGAATTCTACAGTTTCACATCTTGTTGTGCATCCTGGAGAATAATTCCACCATTGTACGAAACTATATATATATATATACGTACTCAGCAGCTCCTGCTCTAGAACCTGCTGCACACAGATCTAGTTGCATGTACGACATGACAGATTGCCTTTAATGAATCACTTGTAGAGACCAATGCTAAGACAAATATTAGAGTCACATTTTTTATCTGTACAAACTATGAGCTGCCACAAAATTGCAGCATCCGAGGAGTGAGTCTTGGCCTAGGAGATGGCGGGAATTAGAGTAGGGCCTTTTCACTATGGCACTACAATCGCCCACACGGAGGGTTACCGAAGACATGCCCTGGCTATTAAGATGGGGTTGGTTGTTTCCATAGTTGTCACGTGTGACACCACCGTTCCTTTCTCCGCGGTGAAACTGAAGGTGTAATAAAGTTCACACACACGGATAGTAGTGAAACACACAATTGCCGGGAACGGTTGGCAACTACAACTTTACTTGAATAAACAAGGATAGGTATAGGATACAACAGCTTGACGGAGTTTAAACATAACACACCAGTGCAGGAAGAATTAGTGGTGAGGACAGGGAGGCAGACACAGGATGACACTGGGTCCACAGTCCAAGTTATCTGTGTAGCACCAGTCCTAGAAAATATTGCTTAGCAAGGCAGGGGCTTTCTACCAGTCGCTCACCCACTTCAGACGACTGGAACTCTGCATGGCGGACTCCACACTTCAATTATACTTTGGGGTAGGGGTCCTAGGAAAAACTTCTAGGCCACCTCTCTACGTCATCCATTTTCACCACATGTAGGTTGAAGGTACCTGCATGCAGGCAACACTCCAACTGAACAGCACTCAACTCCAAGAAGACAATTAGCAAAAAGTTCCAATCATGCACCTTGCAAACACACACACACATATAACAAGGTCACATGACTTTCAAAAGATACATTCCCAGACAGTAACCCACTCAGTGCTGCAGCTAGGCAATACACTTCACATTCATGCAACATAAAACGTACTGACAATACACATAAGCACGAAACTACATAGATCATCCAGAACCTTCCAGAAACTTCCATACATGAACTTCTGTACACCACACAAGAAGTATTGAATACTTATACAAGTAGCATACTTCAGTTTTTCAGCATACTGGATCACAATAAAAAATACAAGGTGGAATAATCTATGCAAGTATCATTTTGAATCCAAATCTGTTGATTTTTTTAGGGAGTTGAACACTTTTGCAAGGTACTCTATAAATATATCAGATTTTTTTTTTCTACTTTGGTCCAAAAAAAGTTTTTTTCTTATGTCTGTTTTTGCATCAATAATATTTTTCTCTTTCTTTTAACAGGAAACCATTGAAAACATTAGCAACGGAGGCGCACAGCTTGTTTTTAATGGACGTGTTTAGCTCCGTTTTGACGAGATGGTTTAGTACTCGGCATATGATAAGACAATGTCCTTTTTACTAGTCCTTTTGTCATTTGGTTGCTGCAACTTCCAGGACAACGCCTTCAAATTTTTCAAAATGATTTTTATGACATTATCTTTAGTGACAATATTTAATATTATGCACAAAACTCCATTCCACAAGTATGTTACATAGAGGAGTCCGGGCCGTCTATAAATATGTACAGAGAGATTATCTGTAGACATTTCCCACTGTTTCAGCAAGTGCATACACAAAAAGCAAGCCATTTAAGCATTGCAAAGCAAAGTTTCCTGCCACTCTGAATTTAAGAATTTGCATCAGATTAAGCACAGTTTGACATGTCTCCTCGGATACCCTTCAAATATAATGTTTTTAGTAATTATCCCAGTTATAGAGAAATATTCTAAGTCAGTTCAACTTGCATAGACTTTGTATTACTAAAATGGAATGGAGACATTTAATGCTACTTAAAGCTTGGGTTTAGAAATGGTGGTCTAAATACACATGTAGGAGTTTATTGTTAGGGTCCCATGTTAGCAATTCTATATTATCTAGAATGGACATTCTAATTAATAATCCCTATCTGTATCAAAGAAATACAAAACCCTCCAGAGAGCTGAGTAAAAAATCCTTGAGCATTAAGACTGTCCATAAATGTTACGATACCCTGCAGAGAGCAATGTGATAACGACAAAACTCTACAAGTGTCCTGAAATAGTGGCTTCAACTTGGCGGTACTTGTTATAAGGTAATGAAAGAAATTCAAAGATTTACTCCACCAATTTCCTTTCAACTAGAAATATGTTTCTTCGACCCAAGCATTAAAGACTTCACGATCTTGAAACATTGAGTATTCGCAATGGTTTGGCTGTTGTCCACTTGTGTTTGTACAGGTAATCTTAAACCGGTGATGGATATTAGCCAACACGTTCCAAATACTCCCTCAACGTCTTCATGCTTATTTCAATGGGGAAAGGGGAATAAAACACAGCAAGACATTTGAAGAACTTCTTAAGTATTATATTGTTGCCCAGTGCCTCTAAAATCAGCCAATGTAGGGCGATTGTGTATGGCCAACTCTAAAGGGGTTTTCTAGGACTGAACTCAAGATAGGGTATCAATTCTTGATCAGCAGGTGTCCGCCACCTGGGATCACCAAAAATCAGCTGATCACTAGGCCACGAGGAGCTGATATGTATGTAAGGGAATAGCTCCTGATGGTATTGCAGTATGTATGCAACTATGCATCTCCAGCTATACTTTGGCCTGTAGACTGGCACAGTGTTTAGGTGATCAATTGTTCGGTGTAGATCCTAGTTGGTCGTCCACTGCCAATCAACTATTGAGACCTATTCTGAGGATAACTCATCAATAATTTAGTCTTGGAAAACTTTTTAAACAACAACTTGTATGTTCCTGGAATAAGTTTTCCTGTTGCTCTTTTATGTTCAAATACTCAGATAATAATGGGATGGAGAAAGTGACAAACTGTATCGGCCACAACTACAGACATTCTAGAGGTTATCACCCATCTTTCCCAAATCTTTGAATGGCAAAACTGTAGTGATATGGAGATAGGATGTACATCAATGCATGACTTGGCAGATTTACCATTCAGAGCACTAATAAAGATGGCTGACAACAACTGTATGACTTGTTGTTCAACTGTATCTATGATATCGATGCTTTCTCTATATGTTTTGTCAAAGTAACAGACCCAGCGCCCAGCATTACAACCATTATCGCCCAGCTTTCCTAAACCCTTGAATAGTAAATCTGCAGGGGTATATAGTATCAATACTTGACTAGACATATTTACCATTCAGAAGTAGATGACAACCTCTACAGGAGTTTTGGTAGCCATTTTGGTTGTCATACAACTTTCATAGAAAGATATAACTGAGAAGCAGGTGAATGCACTTATAACAATTTTATAGAAGAACAGAACTCAAGGACTTGTATCTGCTGGTGATTTTTATTATTTTGAGTAGAAATAGTCTCCTTTTTTAGTTTCCCATGAAATAACAATGCAGAAGCTTCTTTTTAGATCTCTGAATTGTGTTACTTCTCTGTTTAGTCTTCCTGGAAATGTATGAATGATTTGAGAACTAGATGGCACTATTCCCATTGTTAATAGGTTGCGTGCCTCCACAGTCTAATCCTTTCCAACCAGTTGTGACAGTGTCAGAGTGTGTTATGCTTTACTCTGTTCATCTGTATCAGGGGATGTGGACCTGCTGTGCCACATACTGGTTTGACTTTGGGAGAAATCCAGAGGTGAAACTTGAGGAACCCTGGTCTTCACCCTTTAATCCCACCAGTCAGGATCTGGGCTTCGCTGCAGGGTTCCCAGGCCCTTACAGCAGAAGTGGTCCCAGTTATCTGACAGCGGACTCTATTATAGACCAAAGTGTGGTATCTGAGTGTGTGAACAGAGATATAATCAGATCAATCGGAATGAGGCAGGCAGCTTAAATCGAGGGACAGCCTAGAGATCAAGGCCCTTTAACGTAGGTTCAGCATGGTGCAAAGAAGCCAGGAGTCCGGGCAGGCAGCAGACAGGATGGTCAATACAACAAACCATCAGAATTGGGAAATAGTCATTGAAAAAGTCAGAGCAAGAAACCTAGGAAGTTGACACCAATGAATAACACCTTCAGCTGGACGAAAAGCTTAGGCACCTTCCTTAGGTGGAAGGTGCTTGCTGTAACCAAAGGTGCTCCATGATTGGCAGGAGACAGAATAGGACGCATGCTGTCCAGAGATGAGCGAGCACCAAAATGCTCGAGTGCTCGTCACTTGAGTCGAACTTTCAGTGATGCTCGAGAGTTCGTTTCGAAAAAAGGAACCCTATTGAAGTCAAGGGGCGACTCGAGCATTTTTGTATATGACTGGTGCTCGCTAAGGTTTTCATTTGTGAAAATCTTAGCAAATCACCAAAGTCATGTAAAAAACACAGAAATGGATAGGGCAGGCGAGGAGCAACATGCAGGGCTGCATTTCGGGCTCCGAGGTCTCACTATTAAGCCACAATAGTGGCAAGAGTGAGACCCCCCCCGCACTGTCAGCATAAAGATCGTTCCCCTCTGCCACAGCTGTAACAGCTGTGGCAGAGAAGAACGATGTTAGCCCATTGAATTCAATGGAGCCGGCAATACAGCCCGCTCCATTGAAAGCAATGGGCTGCCGGCGAGCGCGGGATGAATTTTCGGGAAGGGCTTAAAAATATAAGCCCTTACCTGAAAATCATCCTAAAATGTGTAAAAATAAAAAAAAAATGTATACTCACTAGAGATGAGCGAACGTGATCGGCTCCGCCCCTTTTCGCCCGAACACCGAACTTTGCGAGCAATTCCGTGCTCGGGCGAAAAAAGTTCGGGGGTCGCCGTGGCAGCGCGGGGGGGTGCGGCGGGGAGTGGGGGGGAGAGGGAGAGAGAGAGGGCTCCCCCCTGTTCCCCGCTGCTGCCGCCCGCGCCTCTCCCCGCCCCCCGGTGCCCCCCGAAGCTTTACGCGCGGACACTGAAGTCCTCGGCAAAGCCGGTATCCGGGAGCGTAAGTGTTCGTTAAGAACACGTTCGCTCATCTCTAATACTCACCTTTCCGCTGCAGCCGGAGTTCAGCCGCGTCTGGCCGGCAGTTCTCCTGAACTGCTTTCTGTAGTATTCAGCAGGTGGGGATTTAAAATCCCCGCCTGCTGAATGAGCTGCCTCTGATTGGTCACAGCTGATCTCCGTCTGCCGGGACAAGGTGAGTATATATTTTTTTTACTTTTTACACATTTCTGGATGAATTTCAGGGAAGGGCTTATATTTTTAAGCCCTTGGCGAAAATTCATCCCGCGCTCGCTGGCAGCCCATTGCTTTCAATGGAGCCGGCTGTATTGCCGGCTCCATTGAATTCAATGGTCAGTGCTCGTTTAATCGAGACGAGTACCGCGTGGTGCTCGTCTCGAGTAACGAGCATCTCGAGCACCCTAATACTTGAACGAGCATCAAGCTTGGACGAGTATGCTCGCTCATCTCTAATGCTGTCCCTTTAAGACCGTCTGCAGAGAGGTACAGAGAAGAGGTCAGATCCAGATGTCTGCCAAGGACATCGGGAGAGTGCGCATCACCGTCGCCAGTAGAGGGTGGTGATGCAATATGGTGGCCGTCGCTGCGAATTGTCTCACAAGGAAAATGGTAACACCCAGTTGTTAATGTATTCTTACGTTCCCAGGAGGAACAACAGATGAGCAGCAAAGAGTTTCTAAAGAATATGATCCAGTATTGTTATTTCATGAAAAATGTGAGTTTTTGACTTAAACGTCAGGAGAGCTAATAGGCCCTCTGTGGAAAAGTCATATCGCATTAAATAAAGATGCGACCAATAATTCTACTTGTATCACTGCATTTTAGTAATTCTATATTAGACTACGACAGGAACACTTAGGACTAACAGACTTTCTAAAAGTGTAATTCATTCATCTTGAAAGCTACAACCAACATCTTGGATGCTCCTCATATTTTAATCAATGTTTCGAAAAGAACTTTGCCTTAGTTCCTAAGTTATCTTCATGTGGCAGAGTTGTTGCCGACATTTCTGTTCCTTTTCTATACATCTCACTGGGGTTGGTAAACATCCATGCATTTCTTGCAGAAAACCCTTACAGATGTGTGGAAAAGTCACGAGCATTTCTGCACCAAATCTGCCAGATGTGAACTTACCCTTATGTGACAACTGCGTCTAACCAAAAACAAAGCTTTATATCGCTCCTCTACCACATGTTTTTGTATATGAGGATAGAGCTGCATATTCTTGTTGTGCTGAGATACTTCAGGCTTGTTCCATGCAGCTACGTTGGCATTATAGGTGTGTGTGTATGTATAATATAACGTTTTTGTAAAAACTGAAGGAAATGGTAAATTAGTTGTAAAATAGTTTTTAATCCTATCCATTTTCAGTACTAAAATAAGGTTCTTAAACGTTTTTAACAGATGACCACCATAAGGCCTTATTCACGCGGGCTATAAAATCGCACGACTTTGTAGCGCTCTAAAAACGCATGTATGTGTAGCCCATGATCGCGCAATTTTGTCACGTTGCTAGAATGCAACAAATTGCATGTGTGTGAAGCCCATGCTTTCCTATGGGTTAATTCACACGTGCGACGTTTTGTAGCATGCGACATCCCGACACAAAAACCTTGCGGGTCCCGCGAAATGCACGCGACTCGTAAGGTTTTGTAGCCCATGTTTCCCTATGGAGCCTTCCTCTCTGTTGCATCGCACAAAAATGCGATTTTCATGCGGTGCGATGCAAATTTGACAGTAGGAAATCCCACTGTCAAAGCTATAACCTAAGCCCTAGTGGCAGGAAAGAATAAAAAAATATATATACGTCACCTTAGAAGCGCTGTCATCTCCAGCACTATTCTCTTTCATCTCTTCTGGCTGGGGATTGAAAAATCCAGGCCTCCTGGAAGCGCTGCCTCCGATTGGCTGACACTTAGCCAATCACAGCCAGCGCCCGATGAACCAATCACAACTATTCATCAAGCACTGGCTCTGATTGGCTAAGTGTCAGCCAATCACAGCCAGCGTCTCCAGGAGGCGGGGTTTTTCAATCCCTGTCCAGAAGAGATGAAAAACAATGCCAGGGACTGGAAAGAAGATGCAGCGGAGCCCGGCAGCGCTTCTAAGGTTATGTATACTTTTTTTTTTTATATATATTTCAAGCCTCCACCCGAACATCTTCGCATGTGGTGCTACAAAGTCGTGCAACTTTGTAGCACCACATGCAGCTTTGTAGCGCTACAAAATCTTTGTATCACCGTGAGAAACCGCAGCGATATTGCACGGACCAGCGATGCGATATCGCTGTGATTTTCTCGTGGCGATGCTGTGTCGTCCGTGTGAACAAGGCCTTATGTCCATGCAGTAAATCTTATCCATGCACTGAAGCCTTACAGAAACATTTCTCATCTAATGAATCCCATATATGAATTTATTCCAATATGTCGTAAGAAATAAAGCAAAGGTTATGTCTTTCATTCTAAAGACAAATATAGCAGGAGGGATATTGACCGTGTAAAGATGACAAATATTGTATATAACTTGAATTTGTGAATGAATTATTGTATATTTTATAAGGTATACTATTACAGCTATGGATCAGATAGATTTTGTGATCTATAAGTTGATTCATTTTGCTATGGAAGCAATACTTCAAGATGAATGGCTTTTATGTACGAAATAAACGAAGGAAGGCTAAAATGATGTACAGTGTATCCTTCTATTCCTCATACAGTGGGAGGGACTTGCTCAGCTAAGTCAATAATTGTACCAATAGAAATGTACTGTGGCTTAGAAGAAGAATTACAATCTTCATGAAAATGGGGTCTAAATCAGCCAGAATCTTGAAGGCCGCCCTTTGACTCCACACATTCAACCACGGACAGGTCAAGTGGTATGGACACACACAGAACTCTTCTACACTGCTGTATTTGTGGTCGGAGTTTATATACTCATTGACCAAAAAAATAACGGCCCAAGAAGAAGTTGTTGGAATCAAATGAAACTTTACAGTCGGTATAAGAAGTTTACACACCCCTGTTAAAATTCCGAGGTTTAGTCAGGTTAACAAATCTGTTCAGATTTATTTCCACCTTCAGTGTGGCTCGTTATCTCTACAAGTCCATTGAAAAGCAAACGGAAATCATTTAGGGTTAAAAAATAACAAAACTAAAATAACGTGGTTGCATAAATCTGAACACTCTTGTATTTGTGGTTGTGGTTATGTTCAGAATTAGCCAATCACATTTGGTCCTCCTTCACACGGGCGACAAAGTCACGCGATTTTGTCATCTTGCTACAATCGCATGTATGTGAAGCCCATGCTTTCCTATGGGTTCCTTCACACATGCGATGTTTTGTAGCATGAGACATCCCAACACAAAAACCTTGCGGGTCCCGCAATATGTTTCCCTATGGAGCCTTCCTCTCTGTTGCATCGCATCACACGAAAACACTATTTTCGTGTGGTGTGATGCAACTTTGACAGTGGGAAATCCTACTGTCAAAACCCTAATTTAAGCCCTAGCCGCAGGAAAGGATAAAAAAAAACAGTATACATCACCTTAGAAGCGCAGTCAGCCCGACCGTATCTTCTCCCCGGCACTATTCTCCATCTCTTCTGGCCGGGGATTGAAAAATCCCTGCCTCCAGGAAGCGCTGCCTCTGCTTGCCTGATGCTTAGCCAATCACAGCCAGCACTCAGTGAACCAATCACAGCCATTCACCAAGTGCTGGCTCTAATTGGCTAAGTGTCAGCCAATCACAGCCAGCACTTCCAGGAGGCAGGGGTTTTTCAATTCCTGACCAGAAGAGATGGAGAAGACCAGTGCCAGGCACCCAGAAGAATCGACAGCGGAGCCCTGGACAACGCTTTTAGGTGAAGTACACTTTTTTCCGCAGATAGGGTTTATTTTCAGGTTAGGGCTTATATTTCAAGACCCCCACCACCCCGAAAATCTTTGCATGTGGAGCTACAAAATCGTGGTATTGCCGCGAGAAGATGCAGCAATATCATATGGACCAGCGCTGTGATATTGCTGCGATTTTTTTGCGGCGATGCCGTGTTGCCCGTGTGAAGGAGGCTGTAAACTAATGTTAAATAGTAGTTAGTACTCCCCTGCCATTATTTACAATTATTCTTTTTTACCCAATTTAGAATCCAGCTGCTCTAGTCAAATTTTACTGACATTTTGTTAGCTGCATACTTCAGAAAAAGCCGTGACACAAAAGTATGCAGTAGGGTTGATGCTCCTGGTGGTGTCTTTAACATGGGGAATGATTTTTAGCTTTATTGGATAAATGGTCAAAATAATGGAAACTGCAGTTCAGTGTTTCCAAATGTAAAATAATACACTTGTAGAAAAGAAATCCTCAGACTGAGCATTATATCAGATCTTCTGTGTTATCCAGGACTTCAGAAGAGAAGGACTGATTTAGGGATTTTGATTTCTAACAGCCTCAAAATGAGTCCACGCATAACAGAAAGGGAAATATAAAACCATAAAAACAAACAATCACTGTAAACGGCCATATAATTACTGACACAGCAGGGCAAACATGTTCACCACCTCAGCATGCAGGTAGCAAACTGCCAAATGAGGGAGCCAAGTTCACCTGTGGAGGACACCGATGAGAAAGGCACTCACACAACCTTCTATATAGAGGGGGGTGGCTGCTTGGTGTATACTCCTGCACAGAGTAGATGCAAAGTGCCAGACCATTCTGATACACGTATTGCACCATGCAGCCCAGCAACCTATTAATGACGCCATAATAGTTCAGTGGGCTGCCCTGCACCTCAATAAGTGAGCCACATTGGCACTGCCACCTTGGGCTCCCCCAACGTTTAAAGCTGCACTGCATGTGATTAATAAATAATAAATGTGAGGTATTAGTTGGATTTTGGCCAAAATACATGAGCTCACAGGCCAATCGTCAAGACTCCTCACGTTTTTTGAGTCCCTACACTAATATAAATGTATCACAGAAAGGGAAATATAAAACATAAAAACAAACAATCACTGTAAACGGCCATATACTTACTGACACAGCAGGGCAAACATGTTCACCACCTCAGCACGCAGGTAGCAAACTGCCAAATGAGGGAGCCAATTTCACCTGTGGAGGACACCGATGAGACAGCCACTCACACAACCTCCTATATAGAGGGGGGTTGAATGAGTCCACAGTGCAGTCAGACAGCAAAGCAAATAGGATATTTGGTTGCATCGGGTTATGTTGGGGCTTTGAATTAACGAGGAGACCTGCATTTTGTTTCCGTGTGGTTTTACTTAAAAATGAATTGTGATCACAATGCAAGACAATACAGAGTAGAGGTATAACCACTTGAAAGATGGAGATTGTGATCCCGCTGTATAGAGCTCTGGTGAGACCACATCTCGATTGCTGTGATCAGTTCTGGAGACCTCATCAAAATTCTCCTGTCCTGGCTGACCCTGACCACACAGGCAAAGAGGATCTCATTATTAAGCCTTTTGGGACCCACAAATTGACTCCATAGACCCCTGGCTTAACACTACTCAGAGACAATCAAAGGATTTATAAGACTGTGGTGCTGCTGAGACTCACACACTGAATTCTCCAGTGTATCTTAGAAGACCTAAGTTGAAAGTGAAAACAGGGTCAAAGCACACAAGCTTTAATGAGAAAGTCTTCATTTTTGAAAAAGGGGTCTCGAGCACCCCGAAACGCGTTGCCTACCATTGTCTATTGCATTTTTGTTTGGTGATAAAAAACTTGGAACGAAGACCAGCTTAACCTGCCTGTGACTACCTTCTGCAGACCCGGACCTTGGGGGGAGTTGGAACTTTCCCAAACTCCTCCAGTGAAGTAAGTCCTCTCTATTATTACCCTCTCTGATATCAGGTGAGCACAAGGCCTTTTATTCAGGTACACTGTGTGGCCCTTCATATATTATTCCATTCATTTAAAGGGGTTGTCCCGCGAAACAAAGTGGGGGTATACACTTCTGTATGGCCATATTAATGCACTTTGTAATGTACATTGTGCATTAATTATGAGCCAAACAGAAGTTATTTACTTACCTGTTCCGTTGCTAGCGTCCTCGTCTCCATGGTTCCGTCTAATTTTCAGCGTCTAATCGCCGGATTAGACGCGCTTGCGCAGTCCGGTCTTCTTCTTTTCTGAATGGGGCCGCTCGTGCCGGAGAGCAGCTCCTTGTAGCTCTGCCCCGTCACGTGCCGATTCCAGCCAATCAGGAGGCTGGAATCGGCAATGGACCGCACAGAAGACCTGCGGTCCACCGAGGGAGAAGATCCCGGCGGCCATCTTCACCAGGTAAGTAAGAAGTCACCGGAGCGCGGGGATTCAGGTAAGCACTATCCGGTTTTCTTTTTTAACCCCTGCATCGGGTTTGTCTCGCGCCGAACGGGGGGGCTATTGAAAAAAAAAAAAAATGTTTCGGCGCGGGACAACCCCTTTAAGGTGTTGTACATACCATCAACATCCATATTTATATTATTTACACATAAATACACAAATATTGAGCTATGCATTTATTAATTCATTCATTCATTCATTTAATTGGTATTACAATATTAAATATAGAGTAAAACAATCTGAGTCATACCATGACATGACTAGCCAGATACTTCTATTTATTTTATACACCGTTTGAGCTCATTTCAAGAAGAATCCAGACATTATTCTGAATTATTAACTTGATATTTTGAGAAATAATGTGTTACGGATAATTTGCATATTGATATGATGTTCATTTTTTAATACATCTGATTATACAGTCACAAATTATGAGTTTCTGGATGTATATTTCCCTTTTACTCCCTTTGCTTCTATGTAAGGATTAACGTTATGCCAAGATTACTTTTATTTTATAGCTTCCATTGTCATTATTGTTACTATTATTACCTCACATTCTACAATATTTTTATGTCAATAACCCGTGTGAATTTCTATACTTGTTCACATATATTTTTTTTATTTGTTTAGATCCTATTATTGAATTTAATTTTCTTCTTTTTTCCCCTTTAATTTACTTATTTTTGAACTATGCATCTTGTCTAAAGATGAGCGAGCACGCTTAGATAAAGCAGTTACTCGAGTGAGTATCGCTCTTCTCAAGTAACTGCTTACTGGTCCGAGCAGGCTCGGGGGGGGGCGGCGGGCTGAGCGGGGAGCGGCGGGGGGAGAGAGATCTCTCTCACTCTCCCCCCCACTACTCCCGGCTCCCCCCGCTCCCCCCGAGCCTGCTCGGACCAGTAAGCAGTTACTCGAGAAGAGCGATGCTCGCTTGAGTAACTGCTTCATCCGAGCGTGCTCGCTCATCGCTAATCACGTCCTATCAATCATTGCTTATGTCCTCTTCTATTCTATTTTGCCTGTTTTGTATAAGGTAACCCCAGTGAGTACTGAGGAAGAGGTTCTCATACCTCGAAATGCATATAAAAGCTGATTTTAATAATAAACTGAGATCTTTGGGGGAAAATAACTAATCTCAAGAATTTATACCACATCTAAGGGTAGCGCCACATCCACCCCTCCATAGGATAGTTTTTCTTTTTCCTTAACCATAATAGACCATGGAAAGACATGGTGGTGGCACTTACAGCACAATAAGAAGCAACTCTGAAAGTTTGGAGGTGACCGCCTAAACCTCCAATCTAATTCATCATCAGGACTCGGGATACTCGGGGATCTACAGTGTATACACAATGTCAGATGGTTGGCTGCACAGTACATGACCTCAGGACTGTTCTGTCAACTACACATGTAGGGTATTTAGAGATGGCTGCAGATTTTATATTCTTTTTTTATTATATATTGACTGGATCAGTGAATGACTAGCAGTGCAATCTGTGGAGGTAACGGTAAAACAAATAGATTTTTTTTAGTAATGTATCCAAAATCTAAGCATCAACTTCAAGGATTAGGATCATATGCTGAGCCATGAAGAGTTAGAAGGTATCATATGCTGATCCATCTGGTGCCGGGCAAATAAAATTAAACAATATCTGTCACCCCGTGTGATGTGATAATCCATGTGTGGTGTCAAATCCACCAGAATAACAATATCTACTGCCTTAGCTAAGCCATTTCAAGCATCAGATACAATATCTACAGCCAAGTTTATACTATGCTTTCCTAAGTTTGATAGTAAGTTAAAGAATTCCGCCTTGTACCTCCGTCTATGTCCATGATATCAATAGCCTACAGTATATTTGATTCTGAGCTTGGCACTGATTTAAGCAAAAGGGATTTTAGCATTCAGACGTTGTCATATATTCTGAAACATGTAATATCTGATATCTATGTTGTGCTAGAACAAATGAGGCCCATTGTAAGTGTTCCAGCAGATATAGAAGGAATATTGAAGGAATGCTGCCATCCAATAGGTGGCGCTGCAGAGGTATTGTTCCATCTTCCTTATTTGCATAAATTACCCAGAGGAGCATGCATGGCCGTATAAGTCTCCTCACTCACTTCTTAGGTGTCTACTGAAACACCCCTTCTGGGTGCTCTCCCTAGGTAGAGACAATACCCCCTTCCTGCCCCCTCCAGTCCCCGACCCACTCACCCCCTAGGTATCTCCACACACTTTTTGGGTGCTCTCCTTAAGGAGTGACAACACCCCTCTTGACCCATCGAATATAGTAATGTGAAACCGGGATAGGACAGGTTCTCTTGCCATTCCAAGGAACAGATGGCTTGATCCGCTCTAGTTCTAGTCCCCCTCACCCCACCTGGGCATAATCCAGTTTCAGCCTAAAGTGTATTTATGTAGAGATGCACAAAACTCTCTTCTTTTGAATGGAGTCATACACATGAGCGATGCTGCGAGGAAATAAATCGTTGCATGTTCTATTTTTTGGCGTTCCTCGGAATGCATTGCCCATTGATTTCAATGGGACCTTAAATACATCGCATGGCTCTTGCATGGGAATGGTCGGTAATATCCGTTTACTTAACTCCAATAAAATAACAGCTGGTCAGCACAAGTTACACTTCTTGAAGGTGGTGCAACAGGTAGGCTTTCTTTCGGGGTGATCTAGACAATCCACAGTCTCAGTCATCTGTGTGATCCCATTCCCGGTGACACGTTTCCTCTCATACTCTCTACCGGTCAACACTCACGCTTCAGGTGCTTTCCTTCTCTCTCTCTCTGTGTTTTAGTGATGACATCGGCACATCCTGGGTGGAGTAGGCCCAGGCCAAGCTGAAGGATATCTCTCAGATTCTTCTATTCTTCCCCGCACAGACCGATGAATGTCTGTGGGGTTTACTCACTCGCAGACTTAGACTCTCCCAGCCTCTCTACACTGACCAGACTCTCTAGACTGACTCGCATAGCATCCTTACCAACATATATATATATATATATATATATATATATATATATAAAACATAGTCACATGACATTCAACATGATACATTTCTCAAACATAACCAAGACATTAACCCATTCAGTGCTGTAAAGGTGCAATACACATCTTAAATGCACACAACATAGAAGACACTGACAAAACAATTGCACGAGACAAACATATAACGTTATGGAGGGGCCCCACTAACTTCGGGCCACTACAATATCATCTCACCATTTTTGGCATTTAGCAAAACAATTTTCCCAATAGACATTAACATTCTGCATCATCTCTGTTCCAACTAAATTCTGGCATGTACTGTACTTACCTGACTACACTAGATTAATTTTTTCATCCCCATTACAACCCTCCTAAATGATGCACCCAGTCCCTACTGCATTTCCATCTTGAAGGCTAGGTCTACAAGGTGACTTTGGCTGCAACACAAGCTGCTGGTACCAGAGCTGGACAATTCATCAAATTAATTCAATTATTCATCACTTTCCTGGGCCACAATTCTAACTGTCGTCATAAACGTGGGCTAATATTAGGCTTAGGGGAAGTGGGGTGTGCAGAACATTGGGGAGCGGGGCTGTGATGATTGAGTGTAGGACAGTATATAGAGGCTTTGATGAGGGGGATATGACAGTTTATGGAGGCTGTGATGGGGTATGTGCATACTGCATAAGGGCTGAGATGACTGGGGGGGGGGGGGGGTGTATAGTAAGTGGTGTTTTAAACCCCATCCTTCATGTGTGTAGCCTATAACTAAAGTTCATACCCCATCCTTTTTAAAATAAGGGCATCACATCCACAGCAATTCCTTGCTAAGTACTCATTATCAGAGTTGTTCTGTTCAATTCTGATATATTAAGGAATTGCTGTGTACGCGATTCCCTTATATAAAAAGATTACTTCTAGCTTATTTGGCAATTTAAAAAAATGACATTAAAATTAAAAATCGAGGAGAGATTGAAAAAAAAATATGAAATTTCAGTTTTTGGACAAATTGACCAGTCCTAACTGGTGCAATATCTTGGTAGAAGGAGGAAAAGTAAAATGCTCTGCATGCTGCAAGCACTGTAATGAGCTCAAAGCAGTGAGTATGGTCTCTGAGCAAGTATGCAATTATGCACGTAAAATACGTGCTTTTGAACGAACTCGTTGAAATCAATGGGGTGTATAGCGCACGCAAAAATTTCATTTGCACATACACCCATGTGAAGTCCTAAGTGTGATTTAAATTCCATTGTTTAGTAATATCCATTCAGTGAAGTGTGCTTTCCTCCTGCAGCTCCATGTATAATATATAACTGTTCCGCTGCTTGCAGGCAATGTGCATTTTTGTCTTTAACAGCAGGAGTTGCTTTTGTCTTTACTGACATCTAGTGGCCAACACAGAGTACTGCAGATTTTGATAAAAAATGCATTCAACTCTTTCTCTACATATCCTGTATACAGAGTACCAAAGCATCCTGTGACAGGCTCTGACACAATAATAGGCTCCAAAGGGCCAGCAAATCACTGTGTAGTTGGGTCTATTTTTTATCTCATTTATTTGTGGTAACAACAAATATCAAGATGCTATTAAAAGTGGCTGAAGTGCACATAAGCTGTATAGATGGACGATAAACTATTAGAATTGTTTGGCTCCAGGAACCTGGGTTCAGCTTGGACGGTATATAAAGGCACACTGGATATTACTTGCGCTTTGGATCTGTCAGCTCTCCGGATATGTCTCTTTTAGAGAAGTATTCGTTGTATTCCTCATGAAACAGCAATGATGGCTCATGTTTTCTAGAGTTCTGTATTGTACTGTTCCTAGTTATATGGTATACAACGCTCAAAATAAACATGTGTCCATCCAGTCCAGCCTCTTCTCCTGCACTGTTGATCCAGAGGAAGACAAAGAAAAAAAACCCAATGAGGTAGAAGCCGTTCTGGCCCCTCTCAAACTCTTCTATCAATGTCACCATCACCCTGTCCTCAGGCAGAGAGTTCCATAGTCTCACTGCTCAAGGCCTCATTCATACAAGAGTATTTGTACTCCATATTATGCGCATATTTTTTACATGCTTAATACAGAGGACTAAAACCTCATTGATTTGCATTGGGGTAATCAAACATGCGTGACTTGTAAAGAGGAAGAACAATGTTCTCATCATGTGCCCCTAGACCTCTTTTGATGCACCACATGACCCTATTTGTCTTGGCAGCAGCTGCCTGACACTGGTTGCTCCAGTTAAGCTTAAAGTTAATTAAAATCCCCAAATCCTTTCCCATGTCAGTATTACCCAGTGGTTTCCTATTTAGTGTGTAATGGTGACATGTATTTCCCTGCATGACCAAACATTTATAAAAAAAAATAAAATAAATATAGCGCCAACTTATTCCGCAGCGCTTCCAGGTAATTTATTTATTTCACTTCAATCTAATTCTATCCGTTCAGTCATGTCCGACTCTTGCATACTCTGTAGACCAGTTTTCTCCATGCTTCTCTATTCTCTATAGCTGCTTTCAGTTGCCTGATGTCCATTCCCGTGTCCTTCTTGATGGCATCCAGCCAACATGCCTGTTACGATCGTGTGGGCAAACTAAGCACGGGGCCCACACGATCACAACCAAATGGGACGGGGTACGAACGCGGGTTTCAAGCAAACTGACCCTATGCTACACGGGAGATTCACCTGGCCCTACCTAAGCGGGGACATTGCCCCAATAAGGGCAGCCCAGCGGTCTTCGGATCTGTGCCCTTGCTGATCCTAGGAGCCACGCACCAGAACAGGATGCATTCACATGCCACATGACAGGGACAGAACAACAGGATACACAGAGCCAGAATACACAGCATACAGCAGCCAAAATGCAACCACTAGTAACAGGTGATAAGCTGAATATAAATACAAGGTATTAGTTGACATTTTGTACAAAACGTAAAAGCTAGCGGGCCACTTCATGGCTTCTGGTTATACTGCTAGTCCCTACACTAACCAGGAGTCCAGCGGCACCGGACACAGTTCACACAGAACGCTGCAACAGGACACAGGTAGCAGGTCACATAGCAAGCTAACACAAAACTGACAGAATATAAACGAACAAACGGACATGAACCAGCAAAACACAGATCACACAGCAAGCTTGCAACAGACAAGGATTTATGACTGCTCACCCTGAACACCAGACAGAGACTGACCAGGAGCTGGGTTTATACGTGAGCACAGACCCAGGAGATTGGCTAGCAGAAAGTACCACACCCAGCCAGCTCAATCAATTAACTCTATGAGGGCTGTGCTGCTAGGAAGCTTAGAACTACAGATCCCAGCAGCACACGTAACAATGCCTTTTGCCTTCCCCATTTCCTTTTACCACTGACCATTCCAAGTAGCACCTCTTTTTCCAGAGAATTCACTCTCATCACATGTCCAAAGTAAGTCAGCTTCTGTCTCGTGATCTTGCCTTCCAGGGACACCTCTGGATTGATACGGTCCAGGACAGTTTTGTTGGTGACCCTAGCTGTCCGGGGTCAGCTGTAATAGACGTTTTCTCCAATACCAGCACCATAAATTAATTACAGCTAGATAAGCCAGGGTTCCCACAAAACTTAGATGTACATCTGTGTGCCAAGAATAATGTTGCAGAGTGCAGACACAATACCAATGGGTCTTCGGATACATAACTGAATAGGATAGGGGCAGCCCTTCTAGTACAATGCTCTATTAAATGCATCCAGAATTAGTTAATTAAATAAACTGAAGAATGATTAAAGGGGATTTGTCATGTCCTCATATCAGCGGAGCTGACTGCATAGCTTCGCAGCCGCTGCCCCACTGACTCTAGCAATGTCTATTTTTCCTTCAAGTCCCTCCCATTCCCCTATATGTGCTCTTCTTGGTTTTGGTGTGAATGTGTCAGGTAGGCGGTTCCTGTCAACCAAGTCTGAGAAGTGGGGACCGCCCACCTGACACAATCACAGCTCTGGGAACTGCAACTAAGGAACTGAGCTGTCGTGTAGGGAGGCAAGATGGAAGCCCTTTCTAATAAAGAAGAACTCCCAAGACCGGCTATGTTTTGCCAAAACCAACATCAAGTCTGTCAAAAGTATGTGGGAGAAAGTGTTATGGTCTGATGAGACCAAGGTTGGACTTTTTGGTCATAATTCCAAAAGGTATGTTTGGCGCAAAGCCAACACTGCGCATCACCAAAAGAGCATCATACCCACAGTGAAGATGATGGAGGCAGTATTATGCTTGGGGGCAGTTTTTCTGCTGCTGGTACTGCGGCTTTAGTCAAGGTGGAGGAAATTATGAACAGCTCCAAATATCAGACCCTTTCGGCGCAAAACCTTCAGGCCTCTTCTAAAAAACTGAAGATGAAGATCACCTTTCAACATGACAATGACCCAGAGCAGATCAAATCAACAAAATAATGGTTCCACCAGAAGACAAAAGTCTTGGAATGGTCCAGCCAGAGCTCAGACTTGAATCCCACTGAAGATCTGTGGGTCGACTTGAGATGCTGTTGCAATCTGACAGATTTTGGAACAGTGGCCAAAGGCAAGATGCGCCATGCTGTTGACACCTACCCGAAAAGACTGAATGCTGTCATAATGTCAAAGGTACATCAAAAAAACATTATTTATGCAACCACATTATTTTAGTTTTGTTTTTTTTCCACCTCAAAAGATTTCAGTTGGTTTTTCTAATTATATAGATAATTATATGTTACGTAAAAGGTGGAAATAAATCTGAAATGATTCATCTTTGTCAGATTCTTCAACATTAGAGATGAGCGAGCATACTCGCTAAGGACAATTACTCGATCGAGCATTGCCCTTAGCGAGTATCTCCCCGCTCAGAAGAAAAGGTTCGGCTGCCGGCGCGGGTGAGAGGTGAGTTGCGGCAGTCAGCAGTGGGGAGCGGGGGAGAGAGAGGGAGAGAGAGATCACACCTCCGTTCCTCCCCACTCTCCCCAGCGCTCCCCGCCCACCGCCGGCAGCCGAACCTTTTCTTCCGAGCGGGCAGGTACTCGCTAAGGGCAATGCTCGATCGAGTAATTGCCCTTAGCGAGTATGCTCGCTCATCTCTATTCAACATGGCAAAAACCTGGCATTTTAACAGGGGTGTGTAGACTTTTTCATCCACTTTAGAATTAGTTCTGCGTTAATCATCAAGAACTTGGATCTCTGATACTTTTTCTGTAATAATAATTCCCTCAGACTGACTTCAGCAAAGGGAACTAAGTAGGTAATGTCAATACAGACTTTCCCACTTGACAGACTGTAGGTACTTGCAGCTGTGTTACAGGGAATGTACATCAGCAGTTGTACTGTGTATTTGTAGTGCACACAAGAAGCCTTTGTGGTTTTCAAAGCTCATTTCCAACATCCCTTGAAGATATTTTCCTGCTGGTAAGAATAATATTTGTCAAAAACCACAAAAGATCCTTGTTCTCATCAGGAAACCATAGTTATGACAAGTCTGTTTTTCTCCGATTTTTGCAAGAAAAGTTCATTTGTTTGTGAGAAGTGATAATATATTACTTAATGTGCTACCAGCAGTTCAAAAGACTCTCGTACTGTTTTATTGTATCAGTGACAAAAAGCTTTGTGCTTGTGTTATTTCATAAAATAGTGCCTTGAAAATATCATCTCAATTGCTTGAAGCTGCAAATGATATAATGGTGGCGATATCTGATAGGTTTCTAAGTATATCCTGAGCTGCGCACTATACAGTATGCTTAGAGGGAAAGATTCTGGGCTTTATGGGTAAGGGTGCATTGACACGGGCGAGAGCGAGTTGCACCCAACATTCTGGGGAGGGAGTCGCATCGCACAGCACACAGATTCCCCATCCATGGCTGTGCGATGTATAGGAAACTGCAGTGGCCCGAAACACCTATTTCTGGCCCCTCCATAATTGTCATACAGTACATGTCATATCTTCAAAGTGGATGCAATGTACAAAGTGTTTTGTCTGCTGTTATGTGCATTTCACAGCTGCAGCATGCAAGAGGTTAATGTCTGAAAGTGGCTGGGATACGTCTGGGAAAGTATCAATATCTGTCTAGTCACATGATGTCTGTACCCAATAAATATGAGAGATTGGGGTGTGGTAGGGAGTCTTACATCATCTTCTATGGTTGAGTGTGGAGTGAAGTGCCGGCCACATGGGGGTACCTTCAACCCTTATGTGGTGAAGTGATGGAAGAGGAAGAAAGGTATCCTGAGGCCTTCCATGCTAGGAGCCACCTCTGAAGAGAGAAAGGAGTGAGAAGTCCGCCATGCAGAGTTGTCTTCAAATACTGAGTGTCTGTGGAGTGTTGCTACCCCCATCATCCTCTGGAGTGTTCCCCTTCTAGGAGCGGTACCTTTCGGATAACTTGGCCTGTAGGACCAGCATCATCCTGTGTCTCCTCCCTGAACTCACATTCTCTGTCTTGCCTGCACTGGTGTATAAAACTGTACTTGCAAAACTACAGTAAAGTTCCCCAGTCAAGCTTAACCGTGTGTGTGGACTTTCTTTATTCAACTGCCGGGTACAAGCTACAGTGAGAAGGAACAGTGACGTCACACGTGACAATCTCAAGTCTACCACACTTATACAGGTAACCACTGTCCCAGTGTCCCCTGGAAGAGGCCTATTGGTACTTGGGCCGAGGTTCTGTGCGCCCCTTCGGGGGGGGGGGGGGTGTCTAGTAGAGCCACCACGACAAGTGCCAACTCTACCCCGCCAAGTCCTCAGTGTGGGCCTCATGTCTAGGTGGGCGTTGGGATGTTGCAGACTGTATATCTGCATGTTCTATTCTTGTGCAATACTCCCATGAAAATAGAACAAGCTGCGATTTTTCTGTCCCGCAGCTTCATTGCG
Organism: Eleutherodactylus coqui; assembly: GCA_035609135.1. Classification (NCBI taxonomy): domain Eukaryota; kingdom Metazoa; phylum Chordata; class Amphibia; order Anura; family Eleutherodactylidae; genus Eleutherodactylus; species Eleutherodactylus coqui. Next base: position 68,268,663 of record CM069416.1, on the reverse strand, counting down.
AGAGAAAAGTATGATTATTCTCAGTAAGAGAAACCAAGTAATCTTGTACATATGGTACCTTTTAATGGCTAACAAAAATACATGATGTTATAGCATGGTTTCAAACCTCTCAGGGTCCTTCCTCAGGCATAATGGAACAAATCTAAAGATGCATTTAATACATACACATGATCACATGGGAGGGCACACACATGGTGTACTTAATTTGCACCAGATAAATACCAGGGACATGTTAAGAGGGCACAATTATGTTGGGATTAATATCACTTATATAAATACCAGGGAGGGATGAGCATAACAGTAAATAGTCCAGTGACAAGGAATGTGAAAGTTTATAGTCTCTAAATTGATGTTAGGGGGTCAACACCAGGGCAACGTGTAACCTCTGATCTGGGTTTCTAACACGTTGGCCTGGTGTTGACCCCCTAACATCAATTTAGTGACTATAAACTTTCACATTCCTTGTCACTGGACTATTTACTGTTATGCTCATCCCTCCCTCGTATTTATCTAAGTGATATTATGGTGTTTGGAGGAATAAAGAAGCCTTTCATTTAACTGCATCATTGCTTGCTGTCACGGTCTTTCTTGTATAGATTGCAGATAATGGGTTGTATTTTCATGCCAGTTTTATGAGTCTTACAATGCACAAAACTCGCATGACTTTCTTGGTGTGAATGTATCCTGTACATTATCAGCGCAGAATTCTAAAGGTTCCCTTACACATTACAGTTTGGTCATCCAAACCTGTCAATTATGGTGGGGTTGGGCGACTTTCTAATGTGTATGGCGGCCACTCAACTTTCCCCCGATATTTTTTATGTTAAATTTCAACAATCTGATCCTTTTGTTCCCATGGAGATAAAGGGATAAAAAGATAAGTAATAAATGTCTGATCAGTGGGGGGGAGGTCTCACTACACTGATCCCGAGAACAGGGGTCCTGTGTCCCCCTTTTCTCTTCACTGCAATCCCTGCAGCAGCATGAAGATTGAATAGAGTGGCGGCCAAGCATGTGCAGTGCTGCTTTATTAATTTAAATTGGGATGACGGAAATAGCCGGGTACAAGCCCTCAGCTGTTTCCAAGTCCCATTGAAGATGTATGGAGCGGCCTATGGGTTTAAATGAGACTTACTGTTCAATTTTCACAGTGTCTGATATATGAATCGAAAAATCACATGTTAATCAGATCTTAAGGATGTTCCACCACTCCCGAAAAAGAGGGTTCTCAACCCCCTCATCTGTTATTTTGTGAGATGTAAACAAGATATATTGTTTTCTTATTGGCCTTGTTAAGTGCAGGATAGTATTAAACAAAGAGTGTGGTTTTACAATAAATTCCCATAACCTTAATAACTAGGGGGACATTCAGCTCCAGAGACCTCAGAACGTCAGTGCAGCAAGTTGCTACAATGTGCGGTTAAGAAACCAGCCGTGTGGTCAACCTGTATGAGGTTTGGCTGACTAACCATCTCATTCACTGTAAATAACGTACAAATTATTGGCAGCTTCAAAGTCATCGATTTGGCAAGCTTGTTTTAAAGACAAGGTCATGTGAAAAATTCCTTTACTGTGTGTAGTGCAAAGCATCTAACATTTAAATCACAACCATACAGTATATACACTGTGTTTCCCCCAAAATAAGACGTACCCTGAAAATAAGCCCTACCCAGGTTTTTGGCCATTTCCAGAGAATCTTGAAATATAAGCCCTACCCTAAAAATAAGCCCTAGCTAGACTACATTAAAAAAAATAAACAATTAATACATTACCTAGTCGGCACGATCCGGGTCCCTCCCGCTGGTCTCAGATATTCCTTAGCTCCGCTGCGCGTCCTGCACTCAATGGCCGCCAACAGAACATCACTTCCTGGTCACGGGGATCATAAATCCCGCCTCCAGGTATTGATGGTTCTGAACCAGACGGTTATGATTGGCTGAGAGACAGATGTTCTGACGGTGGCTGAGGAGTGCAGGATGCATTGCGGAGCTACAGGATATCAGAGGCCAGCGGAAGGGACCCAGATGGTGCCTGCTATATAGGTAAAATCAAACACATTCCCCAAAAATAAGTCCTAGTGTCTCTTTTGTGGCAAAAATTTATATAAGACAGTGTCTTATTTTTGGAGATACACGGAGAAAGAATAATGGGTGCTATGACAAGTGTTTCCATGGTAAGTTCCAACAGCAGGATACTTGTCCTAGTCAAGCCTCAAAGAGGTTGTTGATAGTACCTACATAGTAGGACCCATAATATCAGCAGCAGAGTACTGCCAATAATGCCAACTTCTGAGTATTTGCAATACGAGTCTCATAGTATTCCCCAGAGGGGCCAGACTTGCAGTAATACTCATAGTTCCAGCCTCTTCTAGTGTTCATAGTAGCAGGCTTATAGTAGTCTAAGTAGTGGCAGTGATTGTGTGATGCCTCCTGTTCATTGACGTGCCAGTTATCGCTACTTGGAACAAACCGAGAGGGAGAGAATTCTTGAACTGAGAGACCTTGGTTTATCACTATGAATGTAGGCTGAGATGTCAGCACTGTTCAATATTACGTTTTCCAGTAGCTGGGTGAGTAATGACAAACTCAAAAGACATCAAGAGGTGTATAGAGGTGAACTTCTGCATGGATGGACCATCAGATTAGAAGAATAGCGCATAGTGATCCATTCTGTACTGTAAGTAAAATTGGACATCACTTCCCAAGCCTAGGGTGTCTTACAGTATTTACATAAACGATTAGAAGGTGCTTGCAAGACATTGGCCTACAAGCCTGATGACCAGCGACAGATGTTTCACGGACCTCACACCACCACTCTCAAAGGCTATCATTATGCAGAGCAAGATGGCAATTGAGGTTGGAATGGAGGTCTATTTTCCACAGCAATGAGTTCCACTTTTGTCTCGGGTGCAGTGACAGCCGGAAATTGGTCTAGAGACCATGTGGGCAATGCCATGAAGAGGCCTTCATGAGGGAATGTCACACCTGGCCTACTCCTTACGATTGTGGGGTGGCATAATGTACTATAACCTGACCCCTCTAGTCTACAGTCCAGATACAATAACAGCTCAGAGTTAGATCGATTGGCCGTGGTATCAGTGGTGCGACCGTTTTTCAATACGACAACATGAGGTCACGTGTTGTTAATTAGTATATTTTGTCCTATGAAAGTCTTAGAGATGTTAAGTGCTGCATTAATTCATACACCTGCCTTAAAGAGAAACCCGAAAAGTATATTACTGCACAAGTTTTTTTTAATGATATGTCTCCTTCTCAAGGCAATATAACTTTATCCACATCTATTATCCTTGCAATGTGAGCTGTGTGAGAATTTGTAAATTCGTTGGATGTATTTATAGCACCCATGGAACCTTATTAGTACTCACCATACTGCTGCAGGCCCAAGAATTTAGATCCCGTTATTCCCAAGCACAAGCCAGTGTCAGTCCGGTCAAGTGAACTGTACGCTGCTACTGATTAGACCTTTATGACATGTAACTAACTTATCATAAGACTATTCTCAGAGAAGTTCTGTAAAACGGTTTCAAATTTTTATTTTCTATGTGACTAATTATTTTCTTTCATTTTCTATGTGACTATCCATATGAACATAAAATCATAAAAACTGTTACATACTGGTGCAGCATCCAAAGAGCGGACCCTCAGCCTAGGAGACAGCTGGGTAGAGTTTGGACCTTGTCACGGGGCTCTACCATCTCCCACCCTAAGGGTAGCATGGGGACCCATCCAAGGAACAGAGGGCAGGCTTTTAAATGGGTAACCCAACAGTGGTTTACCTTCAGTCCTTGTCACGTGTGACGCCACCGTTCCATCAGCTGCAGTGAATCGTGAAGATATCAATAAAGAGTCCACACACAGAGTTAATGTTTTAAGGCTGAACTGGGAATGGTCGGTAAAGCCCGTTTACTTGAAAAAAAACTTGATAAGCCCGACAACTTTTTACATCCACCATCAGGACACTAGTGCAGGAGGATTAGTGGTGTGACAGGGAGGCCTACAGGCCAAGTTATCTGCGGGGTTCTGTTCCCAGCCACTCTTCTCTCTCTCCAACTATCTACCGGTACACACTCACACTCAAAGATAGGCACTCAGTGCTGCACGGTGGGCTCTCGCATACTTGCAGTTCTCCAAGTCTTCAGCATAGAGGCTTGGGTAGATTGGGCCCAGGACACCCACTTGGCAATCGCTCTGCTTCTTCCATCTTTCCTACACACAGACTGAAGGTGTCTGTGTGTAGGCAGGCTCCTCTCTCAAACTACAACTAACATTGCAATCTTCTCTCATGCACCTTGCAGACACATATATAAAACAAGGTCACATGACATACAACAAGATACATTTTCCAGCCATAAGCCAGACAGTAACCCATTCAGTGCTGCAGCTATACAATACACACTGACAATACATAAGCACAAGTAGTACATAGATCATTCAGAAATATCTAGAAACTTCTGTACTCTAACTTCTGTACACTACACTGGCAATGGCCAGTGGAGCAGTCATAATAAGTTGGTGCCTCCTGTCTACCACAGGACACTTATCAGCTTTGCTTTATGACTGGGACAGTTATTAACAACTCTGTTGTACTGCTGGGGAACTAGGTAAGGTGTCACGGTGTACCACCACTGTCCACTTCGCTCACCTGCTGCTGAGGCCGCAGTCGAGCGTTACTGCTACCCACGCACTGCACACTGTGCTCTCTCTTCTGCCGACTTTGTAGTGTCTGCCTATAGAGGTTGCGTGCACTCTCGCCCCCTCTTCTAAAGGACCAGTGTGCATTCCTAAACCTGCCCCCTTCTAATCCTGCTACAGCACCTGCTATGCTTGGCATCCGCACCCTGCTTCATACAGTGCTCTTTCTTCTGGTATTTTGTGCTGGATCTGCGATGGCACCTCCAACCGGAGGTTCCAACGAAGATGTGAAACCACTCTAAGTAGTTGATTAACTCTTGTAAAGCTAGGGGTATATACCGTATGATCACTATGATTATGATCACTAATTATAATCTACAAAATGAGATGAATAGTAAATTATTTTGTGATTTAAGAATGCACAAAATTATATTTTCTCATGTGTTCCTTGCACTGTACATGCTATAGGGTCTACATAAAGCTGGGGCGCACCAGAGGATGATCTGGAGACATATATAGTCATTCTAAGACTGTCTTCTACTCTAATAATGTCAAACATCAAATTTAAAGGTCTATAATTGAACACATCTGTTTTTTTGCAGATTCGAGAGAGCTGTGCCAGAGGATATGGAGTCCTTGGAGGTTTTAAGAAAATATTGTAACTCTGACAGAGCTAACCTCAATCAACAATTCAGAGCACTGTTTAGTATTTGGTATAGTGAAAAAAGGGATTTTACCATGCACCCTGAATGATAGTCGTCATATGTATTGATAATATGAAGAAACTTCCACTGGAGAATTGTAAGGGATTCAGTATAGATTTCCCCAACCTTCCTTGCTAACTTCAGAGCATACGCCTGGCGGTCTGCCGGCCTGCAGCTTTGGCTGGAAATATCTGTATTGTACAGCCAATGAACTAGCACATGGCCTGCAGATAAACAGGAAGGCAATACAAATTCAAAAGAATGAGATTTCACAAGCAAGAATCATATTCCAAAGTCATAAATCCACGCTTTTTCTTCTTCTGATAATATGAAACGAAAACACTAGAAATATGGCATGGTGCAGACACTTGACCAGTGCCATATGTTCTGCTGCTTTCAGCTCCCTTTTTGGCACGTGTCAAGATGTTCTGGAGACTGATAAAAACAAGATGCTGGTAAATTCCAAAATGCTAATAGACAATTGATAAATCTTAGTTGTCAATTTCCATTGTTTTTTGAGGGAGAAAAGTGACAGATGAGGTTTAACACTGATAAATACAAGCTTATGCCCATGGGCAGAGGAAATACATGTCACCATTACACACTAAATGGGAAACCACTGGGTAACACTGACATGGGGAAGGACTTGGGGGTTTTAGTTAACTGTAAGCTTAACTGGAGCAGCCAGTGTCAGGCAGCTGCTGTCAAGGCAAAAAGGGTCATGTGGTGCATCAAAAGAGGTCAAGGGGCACATGACCAGAACATTGTTCTTCCTCTATACAAGTCACTGGTCAGACCACACATGGGATATCGTATATGGTTTTTGGCAGCGGTACTCAAGAAGGACATATCAGAGCTTGAGCTGGTTCAAAGATGGACAACCAAAGTAATTAATGGTATGGGCAGACTACAATACCCAGAGAGGTTATCAAAATTCAGATTATTTTGTTTAAAAAAAAAATGGCTGAGGGGCAACCTAATAACTCTGTATAAATATATCAGGGACAATACAGAGATCTCTCCCATCATCTATTTACACCCAGGACTGTGACTGTAATGAGGGGGCATCCTCTACGTCTAGTGGAAAGAAGGTTTCTACACAAACATAGGAGGGTCTTTATTGTAAGAACAGTGAGACTGTGGAACTCTCTGCCTGAGGACGTGGTGACGGCAAATGCGATGAAAGAGTTTAAGAGGGACCTGGACGCCTTTCTTGAGTGTAACAATATTATATGTTATAGTCACTAATTACTTAAGAAAAGTTGTTGATCCAGAGATTATTCTGATTGCCAGGAAGGAATTTTTTCCCCTTAAATGAAAAAAAAAATTGGCTTCTACCTCATTGGGGTTTTTTGCTTTCCTCTGGATCAGCATTAGGGTAGGGGTGGGGGTGGGGGGGGGGGGGTTATAGGCTGAACTGGATGGATATATATCTTTTTTCTGCCTTAAATATTATGTCACCATGTTATGCCCATAATTACATTGATCCCACCATGTAATAAAGACTGACAGTCCTCCAATCGATGCCCGGCACCCATCCCTGCACAAACTAGCTCCCGTGCAACTGCATGGGAGTGAGTATCGTTAGCTCACAGCAGGGAGGCTGCAGGAGATTTCTCTCCTCTCGCTCCCCCGCCCCTCTCCATTGACATAACATAGTGGCCATTCAGTACTGAAGGCTGCTATTTATACTGAGCGATCAGCTCATCGTCCATCATTTATGCTGCATAAATGATGGACGATGAGCAGATTGCTCAGTGTAAATAGCAGCCTTCAGTACTGAACGGCCGATATGTTATGTCAATGGAGAGGGGTGGGGGAGCGAGAGGAGAGAAATCTCCTGCACTGCCCCGCTGTGAACCAGCGATATTAGCTCCTGTGCAGTTGCACGGGAGCTAGTATGTGCAGGGATGCGTGCCGGGCATCATTTGCTCGACACTTGTCCCGTCTAAATGGGCCTAAAGCAATTCAGATTGTAAATAAACCACTCTGATAGCATGGAAGAACATGATATCACTTGTGTTACAAGTTAAGCTAAAAAAAATACATCTGAACATGAGACAAATCTGTTCTCGGTTCATGCTGCCTGTAGTTGGGTCAGCATGAACCTGGAGACAGGTGTCCTTTAACCTCTTCCGTGGCAGGTTTATTATTACCATGTCATGCCTCACAGGGCAGGTTTTTTAAATGAGTCAACAATGCAATTTATTCTTGCAAGTATTTATCAAGAAATGTAACAATCACATTGCAACATTTTTCTGTAGTGAAAGAATACATAATAACAATTTTAATTGCATGGTCAGTGCAGCAAGCCCCGGAGATTTTCCGGGCGTGCCACTAAAGGGGTTAAGTGAACAATAAAGTTAATGGACTGTGCCTTCAAGCATTTTTAACCAATCAACCCAGTACTGATTAGAAATACACCAAAATTATTTATTCTACTGTTATGTCCGTGCAGAGCGCGTGGACAACAACCTACACAAACACAACCTAAATAAGTGCTGAGGGAAAAAAGGGGAGTTGGGATAAGAAACTGAAAGAATTTGCACTTGAAAAGGCACCAACAACATGCATAAACCGAATGTGCATACAAACAACCACCAAGACAAAACATGCCAAAATACTTACCAAATGTACTGCAATTCAAGCAGAGGGAAATATGAATAGGTGCGTACAAGGTAATGGTTTGTATTTTGGTCAGGATATGTAAGTTTAGAAGCCAACATCAAGGGTCCTCATTGTCTTGTGGGTCCCGACTCTAAAGAGACAACTAAAACCATCAAAAAGTAGTCCTGCCTACAAGTGGGGAGATAGGGACGACCCCACACTGGAACCTAGGGCCCTGGCTCGCCCTAGATGGTGACAGGCAGGAACACAAGAGAAGGGAAATACAACATAAACACTGAAACAGGACAGTTCAAGACTTACAGACAGGGGTGTAACTATAGAGGATGAAGGGGATGCAGCTGCACGCGGGCCCAGGAGCCTTAGGGGGCCCATAAGGCCTCTCTTCTCCATATAGTAAGCCTAATAGTATGAATAAAGCATTACAGTTGGGGCTCTGTTACAGGTTTTGCATTGGGGCCCTGGAGCTTCAAGTTACGCCTCTGCCTACAGACATACACAGAACACAACCCTGTTCACACCAAGTGACTGCAACATAAAGGGAACACCACACAGAACAAGACCTTGTTCACACCTAATGTAGTCCACACCGTCATACATACACTAAAAAGACATTGTTCACAGCTGACGTCTGCACCTCACAGACAGAAGGAAAACCCACTCAGAACCTCATGTATGCATAAATAAAACAGGAGCTAGTTGAAATGTCCTCACACTGAGAAAGGGACAAGAGTGTGAGACACCACGTAAAAGGAACATGTTGTCAGATATCACCCACGTGACAACGTACAGGACATCAGATGTCTGGAGGCTGCATCTGATAAAAGGTAAGGTAGAAGAGGTCCGCTGAACATGCAAACAGGGAGATAAGGGAAACAAGCAGCATGCATGACACCAAGTACTGAGTGGGAAAGGGATAATGGATAAATCGCCAGTACCCTCTAGTAAGAGCAGCTGGTATTTATGGGCACAAGGCCGGTGATGATTGGCTGGCTGGAGAACTCCACACCAACAGCCAGCCAAATCAACCTCAGCTACAGCAGTGTGCTCCTGGAAATCCAAAGAACTACAGGACCCAGGACACGACTACTTAACATAACTGAGAAGAATTGCATTTTTGTGTTAGGATTTGTCTTCTGTATGTATATCGACTTAATCTTTTTTTAGACGAGTGCTGAAAATCTTTTTCTACGACATACAGTCAACACCAAGGCAATGGCCAGAATTTCAGCTAGCTCTGAGTTTGATCGGTTAATCCCATAGATGCCTGGTATAGAGCAGCCATGACATCTAAGCAGTTAGACAGAAAGAAGGGTTTGTTTGTCACTCCAGTGACCATGTCAGAGCTCTAACCCAGGACCTCCCAAACTCCAGGCATCAGCACTCCCTGCTTAGCTATCGGGCCTCTGGATAGCTCCCTTGCTGGACATTAACCTTCCTCATACTCTTGGTTTATTCCCCTGTACTGGCTCCACCTTGTTGCTAATTAGGCTCATTATAAAAGCCTGACCCTGCACTGCACCAGAGCATGATTATTGTGCTCCACAGCCTTGAGCTAGCTCCTTTCCTCCTTATCCGCTACAAGTGACTTGAAGACTTCCTGATAATGACTTCTGGCTTTCCTCCTAACAATGCTACCTGCCTCCTCTATTTGTACTGTGACCTGAGACTACCTCGTAACTAGTCTTGGCTTTCCTCTTGACAACACAACCCACCTTCTCCATCTGTACTGTGACCTGAGACTTCCTGATAACGACTTCAGGCTATCCTGACTACTCTCTAGTGACCTGCACGGCTACTACACCCGCGGCTCCTATCCAGTGCCGGAAGATGCTACAGACCCGATGATGTGTTACTGATGGGTTTCAAAAGCAGCCAAAAGCCTTCAAGGCCTGCATCTTTGTATACCTAATAAAATGCTGTACTCCAAAAGTAATAGCTTTTGGGATGCCGAGATGAAAAAGCTAAAAAAAAAAATTCTGAACCCTTATGGGGTTAACCAGATAACCATAATTACTTTTTAGGGGGCATAGCAGGCACAGATCTGTGATTACCTAACTGTTGATGTAATGAATATTGAATTATCCTTTAGCCACTTCCCTAATTCACACAGCTACTGAACTGAAAAACTCAACAACTAGTGTAAACTAAGGAATTACTAAGTGCTAATACTGCTCTTTTTGTTAAATCTCACAAAAACAATGTTAAAGCATAGATAACTTTTCAGAATAAGCTGCTTTGAGTGTACATGGAGAAAGCACTTTTTTGGCCATTGTATGACTTGTATCCAGTATTTACCTGTTTTTTCCCTCTGCGGGATGGACATCTGATTCTCAGTCTTCTCAGGACTGATGGGGAAGCCTGACTGCTGTGCTGTGTTCTATAAAGTGTACACAGCGAACTGCAGATCCTCAGATCTAAATGTCTATAACACACAGGCATACAATCATGTTGTAGTACAGTGTATAGAAAGAGTGAGAAGTAGAGATGTGATTTCTGTAGTTAAAACATAGTACACAATGAGTCACTATTAGCTTGCAGACAGCATCTGTGTGAATCTCTCATTCCCTCTTCCCCTCTCTTATAGATTTCAATGAGCATGATGACTTATCCCCCTCCTCCAACCTTGTTCTCCATGTCTCCTGTCAATCAACTGACAGCAATCAGTCGATAGCAAGCTAGGAGGAAGGGAGACAGCACTTTAGTGTGATTTCTCAGAAAAAACTTCATTTTAGGCACAGGTTCTTTGAAGAGTTAGTATTAGAGATGAGCGAACACGTTCGGCCCCGCCCCTTTTTCGCCCGAACACCGAACTTTGCGAACACCTCGGTGTTCGGGCGAAAAAGTTCGGGGGCCGCCGTGGCAGCGCGGGGGGGTGCGGCGGGGAGTGGGGGGGAGAGGGAGAGAGAGAGGGCTCCCCCCTGTTCCCCGCTACTGCCGCCCGCGCCGCCGCGCATCTCCCCGCCCCCCGGCGGCACCCGGACACTTACGCGCGAACACTGCAGTGTTCGCTAAAGCCGGTGTCCGGGTGCGGATGTGTCCGTAACGGACACGTTCGCTCATCTCTAGTTAGTATCCATTTTAACTAAACATGCAGGGGAGAGCAGTCACATTTTTTCTCAAAAAATGTGATTGTTCCCAGCAAGAGAAATCAAGTAATCTTGTAGATATGCTATCTTTTATTGGCTAACAAAAATACATGATGTTAATGCGAGCTTTCGAACCAACGCAGGGTTCTGCTTCAGGTTTAAATGAAATAGATCCGAAGAAGCATGCATATTTACACACACATACATATGACAAGGCACAGACATGGATGTGAACAATTTACACTTAAAAGAATACTACCACAGAAATACAAACATATTTAAATAGTCACTGATAAGGGAGTGAAGATTTTATGGTCCCTGAATTAGTCTTGGGGGGTCATCAGGCCAGCAGTGTTACCTGTGCTATAGATTTCTCATACTTTCCAGTCACGCATGAATCCTCATGAAGAATTTAGCATTCTATTGAAGGTGTCAAAAGTTGTTAAAAGGTATCATATCTACATGATTACGTGGTTTCTCTTCCTGGGAACAATCACACTTTGCTCTACTGGCTAACACTGTAACAAACTTTTTTTTTGTTTTTATTTATGAGTTATCAAATCTGTCAATGACAAACAATGTTTTAATGGTTGAGTGGGGATGGTTTCACATCTCTGTTAGAACCTCCGACGGAGGTTCCAACACAGATCCGGCTCAAAATAGCTCTAAAAGCTGGGCAGCTGAGCAGAAACTGAAGGAACATACTATAGTCAATGGGATGGGGACTGTTCGGTGCTGTTCGGTTCGATCCTGGGATGGAGCAATTCGACTGCGGGGATTCCCCTTTCCTGCTCCTCAAAGGAGCAGGAAAGCAGAACACCGGGCACAAGTGTGAAACTAACCTTATAGCTCCGATTGGTTTGCTTGTTAACAAGGGGCAATTATCATAATAAAGACTTTTTCTTTAGTATATATTAGCATAAAGGCTGAGTTACATAAACAACAATATGGAAAAGAAAAAGTGCAAATAAAAATCCTATATTCAGTCCAGGTAAAAGAAACAATGGCTTGGCTAGGATTCCATGACAAAGCCCATGCAGAAGGCATTTGGAAGTACAAGTTTAGACAGTGGTATATTTTTTTGTTTCATCAATTGTTTTCTAGTTCCCCATGGTCACATAATTAGAGCTTTAAACATTAGTTTATAGTTTGACCTTAATAGTCCATGCCAATTACGAGACGAATGCACTTACAGCATATTTCTGATTTCTAAAGGTTTCTCTGAAAGAATAATACAAAATGCAGCATCATTTTGATCATCTCCTCGTATGGGTCATCATTTTTTTCAATCCAGCTGGGTTTTACTCATTGTACTCTTATAATCCTTTGTATAAATCATTAAGACGAGCACATATGCATAATGGAGGCATACTGAGTCAGATATTACTGCCGCATCCTTAACCCTCAATGGTCCATTTTCAATTTTCAGGTGAGTTCATATCCTCAATGACTTCATGTCTGTTCAGCAAGACTTAATAGCTTTAGTAGAATAGTCTAGGCTGAGTCAGTGCTCTGCTTGTACTGTATGATAATGCTTTCCTATCCAATTTACTTAGCTTTACAATCATTTGTGCACACAGCTTGTATCTTCTAAGTTATGCAGAAGAAGCAGAGGGTCTGTCAACAGCCGCTTCAGCTATGATAGGTTCACCAGCATGTAACTAGACCACGATCATCGGTGTGTCACGTGTCTGATTCTCCAAAACTCGATATAATTATACTTATATAATTTGCATTCCCATGACATATCGGCAGCACCAATTGCCATAACATAAACAAAGGTGACTATTATTATGAAGAAGAAACACATACAAACTCCATGCAGATGTTGTCTTTGGTCAGATTTGAACCTGGGACCCCAGTGCCGACTACTGAACCACCGTGCTTCTTCTTCCCCTCTTGCTGTGCTGGGGTACTAGGTTCAAATCTTACCAAAGGCAACATCTGCATGTAGTTTGTATAATGTCTGTCACGGTCTGTGAACTGCGACGGGGTTGTGGTGCAGTGGCCTTATTGTGTAGACAGACGGGTGCTTTGTTCCAGTTAGTCCATCAATTTAAGGTTTATGTTCCTGGGGTTTGTCTTTGCTTTAGATGTCCTTTTGTCTACATTCCATTAGTGTTCCCCCTGTTTCAAGATTTCCATGTTGGTGTTACCCTGATGTTTGTGGAGCCCTGTCTGTCCAATGACATCACAATGGCCATTATTTAAGTCAGCTCCTGGATCTGGGAATTGCTGATTATTGTCTCAGCTCTAGTAGAGTGAGGCTGTGCGCGGGACATGGGGACGCCTTTTTCGAGGGGATAACCTCACTTTAAGGCAGGTTTCTTCCTTCTGAGAAGTCAGGATGAGGTTATCCTTTCCTTTCTTTTTTTATCCACTTCTGCACTGCGAGTCGTGGTTCGTTCCCTGTGAGAACATGGCCTCCTGTCCGTCCTGGATGTGGTGCGCTTTGTATTCAGGGTAAATGCGACAATTTCCCCGTGTTCGTGTGGGTTTCGTCTTCATAAAAGTCAAATTTATTTATATAGCACATACATTTAGTGAGATGCAGAATAATTAGAAGCAGAGGAACTTTTATGGGCCTTAGACAGTGTTATACACCTGTTTTAGGGGTACTGGTGAAGTTCCAGTTGTGTTCAAACTAATTCAGACCAAACCAAACTTTTTCCTTCACTTGAGAGGTTGGCCCGGTTTGTCTGGTTCTGGTATTTGTTTACTAGTTCTAGATACCTTGCTATCATCCATATACTTTCCCTTGTTTGTTGAGTCTTGAAAGTTAATCAGAATATACGGGGACTTGTTCCCTGACTTGGCCGAGTTCATCTCCAATTTAGGTCATCATTGTGCTTATTAGCTGCGCCAGACATGTTATACATTGATCTAGATTCCTACAATTGTCTACCAGTTATACTCATTCACAAGTGTAAATCAGTGCTTTACTCCAAATTGTGGGCCTTAAGGGCACTGATAAGCCTGGTCAAATAAACCATGAGTCATAGACTGAATACAGAATGCCACGGGCAGTGGTCTCCATTGTGCTGATGGGTGTGTTTGGGAATGGTGGGGGATATTTAGCACAGCCACAATCCCACTTTATTATTAGATTACTCGCATTCATGAAGGCAGTGGGTGGGGTAACAGGAATATTTTATAGTAAAGGGTCAAATACGAATCCACCATATAGCATACAAGCTTCTGTTCTTCATCTTTGCTGAACAATTCAAGAGAAATTGAAAAACGAGTTGTAGTTTCGAAAAATTGATATATAATTGCACATGTGTAAGGGCGGCTTCACAAGGGTGTATTTGTGCGCATAAAATTTACCCAAGCAATACGCAGATAATAGAACGCATTGATATCAAAGGGTTTGTACATATCTCCCGAATTCACGCGACCGCAAAAAATAGAACATGCTCTATTTTTCTGCGCAGTTCCACACCAAAGGTCTCCAGAGTAGTTCATGGGCGGTGTGCAAATGGGCGCGCAATACGCAAAGAGATGCGCGGAACACAGCGTAATTCCATGGAAAAAAGAACACATCTCTAACTCGTTAGGCTAAATAGCCATGTAAAGCGGGGTGTGTTCATCTACCACAGGCAAACAATCGTGCCCTGTGAGCGCAAAAAGTACAGTAAAATACACATGCAAAAAAGACTAGTTCATAGGGCAAATACGTTGCCCTTAGGCATCTGCAAAAAGGGCATACACCCATGTGAAGGAGCCCTAATGGTTGCGTGTAAAAGGGCCTTTAATCACAGATAGATGGTCATCAAGGCTTTGTACTTCATTCTGGTGGTAAGTGTGTGGCATCGCCAGTGCTGACAGATGGCACGACGGCGCTGGTGACTTCCTAGAACAGATGCGTTTTCCTGTAACACCCCGCACGTTCTTGTTTGGTTTCTCGCCCTTCAGAGTATTCTTCGGTCTGTGGGATGAGTACAATAAGACAAAGGCCCCGTTATAATGAGCTCATTGAGCGTGCAGGTCAGCGATTACTGGACTTATTACCTCCTTTCTCTTCTGTACATTTCCTGGACTGACTTTACTTCCACATGAATTATCTCCTTTATTCCTACTAAATGATGTCAGGGGAATTTCAACAAGTGGGTTTGACTCATAATCCCGCAATGACAGCAATTTGCAAATGTGAAAGTAAAATACAGCATTCAAGGCCATCCATGAGCAGATGTAGCAGAGCCGAAGCTGACATCTAACTCTTTGGAGGTTGTGATAATGGAGTGGGCTGAAGAACAGTTTTATGAGATGCCAAAACAGTCTTCTTGCAGCGTCTGTGCACTCTGCAAGATCCCTTTTGTTATAAGGCCCATTGACAATTAGTTAATATAACAGTCTATTACTGCTGGGACCTCCAGCAAA
Organism: Eleutherodactylus coqui; assembly: GCA_035609135.1. Lineage (NCBI taxonomy): Eukaryota > Metazoa > Chordata > Amphibia > Anura > Eleutherodactylidae > Eleutherodactylus > Eleutherodactylus coqui. Next base: position 68,253,213 of record CM069416.1, on the reverse strand, counting down.
CAGCTGTCATCTGCGGGGTAACCTAGCAGTAAGGGCTCGTTCACACAAGCGTATTTATGTAGTGTATTACGCAGACAAATTTTGCACCAATAATACACAGAAAATAGAACAAATTGACGTCGATGGGTTCGTACACCTTTACGTATTTTGTACACGCATTTTGCGCTCACAAAAAAAAAAACAACTCTACTTTTTTGCATGTTTGCATCCCTGGAGTTCCCATAGAAGTCTACGGGTGTGTGCGCACATGCACATACAATATGCATGGAGAAGCGCAATTCAACTTGAAAAAAACATATCTGGAACTCGAGAGGCTAAATAGACATTTAAATTAGGGTGCGTTTGTCTGCCCAGAGCAAATGAACATGACCTGCGGGCACAAAAAGTGTGTTAAAATAAGCTGACACACGTGCAAGAAAACAGCGTTCATAAGCTTTATTCTATGGGTCAGTGCGATTACTACAAGACCCAACTTATATTGTTTTTTTTGCTGTACTACTTGTATTTTTTTTTTAAGATATTTCATTTTTTAAAATTATTTTCTGTCTTTATCTCCAGCGCACAATAACTTTTTTATTTTTCCGGAAGGCCCCAGGCTGCAATTACATCTGCACGGCTCCCTGCGATCTAATCGCAGGGGGGGGGGGGGGGGACGGGGCCCCCAAACATTGTTTGGGGGATTTAAATGCCACTATCAGAATTGACAGCAGCATTTAAAGGGTTAACAGCCCTGATCAACTTGTCGATATATAGAGGAAGGGTCGCAGCACGATCTCCCTCCATACAAGTACTACAGCTGCAGGATGTAGAAACAGTATAGGACCGTCACTAAGGGGTTAGTAGCCTACATATTCTATTCAGCAAAAAAAACAATAATTAAACAGATGATATATGGCCATACACCTCCTTTGGCATTCATTTGGTTTGTTACCTAAGTATATAGTATTTTTAATCCTCCTCCTCACAAGTCTGCAACAATTTTGCCACATTTGAACATAGCTTTAATATCAATTCCAACTTTCACTTTCCAAATGACCTCTGAAGAATATAAATCTGGCAAATAGTACACTTTTTTCTTGCTAAATCATTTTAAGGTCATATGTACAAGTCAGAGTGTTGTGTAGGAGGGTATAGAGAGAAACAGGGAGTCCCTGAATACTATGTGCCACCATGGAATGTTCACAGTATCAGGAAGTTGTTATCCTACCAAACGTATTCAGACCCCCTATCAATAGAAGGGATCGTGTCTTATTAGCATCTTACGTGTCCTAAAACATGCTACATAAGATGTAGACCCTTGGAGGGATCAGCCATAGCTTGTGAAGAGAAGTGCACGCTATTGGATATACGGGTTATGCCGCTGCACAGAAGCTGTCCATCATGAAGTGCAATTCATTGGCCCATCTGCAATGGTGCAAGCAGTGTCATCATTGGGCACTTGAGCAATGAAAGAACGTTCTATGGAGTGACAAATTACACTGTTCCTCTTCAAATCAGATGGACGTACCTGGGTGTGGAGGATGCCTTCGGGAATGCCTTTTGACTGAGTGTCTTGTATCAGCAGTTACATATAGCGGAGGTTCTATTATGCTCCGGTGATGTTTTATGTGCCATAGTCTTGGTTCATTGGTTGTAGTGGCAAAAACCATGGAGGTGTACCTTGACATTCTAGACAACAATGTGCTGCCAATAAGGTGGCAATACTCTGGGAATGGTAAGCAATACTTCCAACAAGACAACAAACCTTGTCACACATCCAGCACTGTTTTATGTTGGTTTGAGGGTATGGGTGATTCATGACTGAACCGGCTGCACAGAGTCTCAACTGGAACCCTATTATATGTCCTTGGGATGAACTGGAACATAGGGTCAAGGAATGATATGGATATGAACAGCATCCACTTTTTTTTAAAATTTTCCTCAGGTGTCCAATTACTTTTATGTATATTTATAGTGACAGGATGATAGGAGTTGTAGTGAATGGGAGGTATATTTCTCCTTGACTCCTATCATTCTGTGAAGCAGCAGGAAGAAAGCACAACTGCAAGCTAGTTAATTAGAAGCTCCAGTAGTTGAATGTAAAAGGCAAGGAGGGATACAGTTCTGGTCTCTCTCTGCCTGAAGATTCATACATGCAAAGGGAGTTGTCTTGTTGGCGTACTACCACTTCACCACGCTCAACCGTGTAAAAGCTTGTATAACCGATGACAGCTGTCATTTTGAACATTTTCAGTATAATAAAGTTTACTTTTTTGTTCCAAGTCCTGCATTTCTCTTTAGGCTTTACAATCAGAAATTATTTGTTTCTTATTCTAATTTGTCTTAAATTGATTCCCTTTGGTTATTTTAGCCTTGGAACAAGAATGCCTCACATCAGTGGTGTAACTATAGGGAATGCAGGGGATGCGGTTGCACCCAGGCCCAGGAGCCTTAGGGGAACCATAAGGCCTTTCTTCTCCATATAGGGAGCCCAGTACTATGAATAAAGCAGTATAGTTGGGGGCCCCGTTACTGATTTTGGATTGGGGCCCAGAAGCTTCAAGTTACATCTCTGCCTCACACACATACCCTTGTGCAATGCTGGAAAGACCTTTTGCCCCTTGATAGGTATTTTTGGGAACACCTTGTATATATACATATCTTGATCTATTGCTTGCACAAGAGAAGATGATGACTGTTAAAAACGTGACTTTTAATTATTATGAAATCGGAGCCCTTTGTGCCCTTCAATTGATGTTTAGTAGTAGAGTCAATGGGAAATACCATTTCTTCCTGTTTCTTATTAGTTGGATTTAGACAGACATTTTTACATGTTTGGCAGACAACATTTAGAAGCTTTAATTTCACAGCTTGCCAACAGCTTGGAGAAGCTGGAAATCTTCTGTTTATAACACCGCTAGTCCGTTTTGTAAAATGAAAAGTTATTCTGATACTGGTGATAATTTATGACCCCTAAAAATGAAAAATAAAGCTAAAAACAAGCACATGGGGCTCAATAGTTAAACATAAAATGAGTAGAGATGAGCGAACCTACTCGGCCATGCCCCTTTTTTGCCCGAGCGCCGCGATTTTCGAGTACTTCCGTACTCGGGTGAAAAGATTCGGGGGGCACCGTGGGTAAGTGGGGGGTTGCAGGGGGGAGTGGGGGGGAGAAGGAGAGAGAGAGGGCTCCCCCCTGTTCCCCGCTGCTACCCCCCGCTCTGCCACGCCTCCCCCCGCCCCCCGGCGCCCCCTGAATCTCTTCACCCGAGTACAGAAGTACTCGAAAATCGTGGTGCTCAATCGAATAATTACTCGAAACGAGTATATTCGCTCATCTCTAAAAATGAGGCGCTGTTCTACCAGAAACAAAAACAGCAGAAAGTGAGGTCAGGATGAAAAAAATGGTGGTTATTGCGGTTTCCACTCTGCCTCAAGCATATTTTTTGCTCTCCTTGATGAACTAGGTTTTTACATTCTTCTTTCCCCTGCCCTATCAATAACTGCATCAGTGGAGATGAGCCCTCTTAGCTGCTACACCCACTGCACCTACTAGGCCTGCTCCCCTCATAGTTATGCCCAAGCTAAACACTGTTTTATTGAGCAGAACAGGACTACATTCTAATACAGCACATACAATATAAGAAGATACCGTATTAGAAATATTGTGATGCATTTATCTTATAGAGATAGGGAGTCAAAGTGGAAAATTCCAGTGATGGCCAGAATGACTCATATGTAGCTCCTTCACGTAATCCTGGGGGTTATGCCGGCACCCATCAGGCCTGGGCAGGTATCATGGCCCATTGCACCTGGAGAGCTCTCTTCAATTCCAAGGGTGGAATTAAAAGCATAGGTCACAGGGGGCAGAGAAGGGAGTTTGATTGCCCAATTACTGTTAATGACATGCCTTACCCTCATGTCACAGTGCAAAGCTGGTCTACAGTCTGTGTATCTTCAGTTGTACTCTCCTGTCTCCTTCTCCTCTCTGGAGCTTCACAGCTAAACCGACTGTGCACCACGACCTGTGAGAAGTCATGTCATTAACAGTAAATGGCCAGTCAGAAAAGCGGCTTATTAGGGGTCTTGTTACTGTGCTAAGAGCCATAAAGGGGGATGAATACTGTTCCAGGGGCCACAATGGGGGCTGTAAATTGAAATTATCCCTTTACTGAGGGCCACAAAAAGGGCTTATTACTGAGCTAGGGCTGCAAAAAATGGGCTTACTACTGCACTGAGGGCTGCAAAGGAAGCATTATTTTGTGGTGGGCACAGTACAGGCTAATTGCTGTGTGAGGGGCACCAGGGGAATCAGAGCTAGTGGCAGGGTGGGAAGATAGTGTACAAAGACGAATCATGGCTGGGAGAAGTTTTCATAGCGGTCTGGGCTTGCATAGAAAACAAAATGTTTTATTTCAGAGAGCACAGCATATCATACTTCATTTCTGGGGGCACAGTGTGTATTATAATTAATTTCCAGGGACTCGGTGTGTATTATAATTTATTTCTGGGGGCACAGTGAGTAGCAGTATTTTCAGGTGACACCGTGTGTGTGATGCTATTATGTTCAGAGGAGCCAAAAATAAATGGACGGAAAACTCTACAGAAGGAAGAATTGAGTGGGGGATGTCACGAAAGTCTGGATTATACAGAAAAGAAGGGTAACAACTCTGATCAGAGGACATCACCTGAGAGTCACTTGTGTGCTGCCATTGACTACATCGTATCAGTATTGCATTCACAGGTAAGGTTCACAGCATTCCACTTGTGAAGCTACAACTCTCAGCCTGTCATTACCATTGTTCAGGTCATACAAGGAGCAGTAGTTTCACATGGTAAAAACCTCTTTAGCACAGGGTGAGTTGTCAACAATTCTTTAGTATGTCACATATACCACAGCATTATTTCAATGGTACCCAGGTATATTAAGTTAACATGTTATTTTAACCACTAGGTAAATTATGTTAAAAAAAACAAAAGTGGAATACACTGTTGCAGTTTTACTGCTGCATGTTCCATGTCAGCCTACACAGAGGTCCACAGAGACTCTTACCCAAGGACCCACATAAACCTGGAGCCTTGCACAATCCTTTTTAGGATTTATGCCAGTGATGCCAAACTGGTGGCCCTGAGGTTGCTTGTGGCCAGAGTTGTGTTCCTACATATGTTTTTTTTTGCTAAAAACAGGGTATTGTATCTTTTTAGGGAAAGCACCTAGGAGGTGTAAGAAGACTTATAAGGCCATTCATGTTTCTCTGGAAAATATGCAAATGAGAAGCTGAAACAATGTCTCTACAGCACCACCTATTGGAAAGCAGAATTTCTGCAATTCAGTGTCAAGCCTTTGAACAAGCCTTGTAACAATGACTGCGAATTATGAGGCAAAGCCAGAATATTCCACAGAAGAAAAAGACAAGCGTGTACAGACAACTGTTTCGGGGTGATTGCCCCTCATTAGTATGCAGTAGGTTTCCGGCTTGGTAAGTGAGAGGCCTATACGTGGGTATCATTACTACTTAGGGAGAGCACCAAGAAGGTGTGTGAGGAGACTCATGAGGCTGTCCTTGCTCCTATGGGAAATATGCAAATGGAAGATGAACAATTAGCACTATTACATGAATGTTAATGACGCTTGTATAATAGAGCTGATTGTTGGGCTGCAGTAGCACTTGCCGGTTCAGCCTGGCAATTGTTGGGGAAATGGGAGCGCTAGCAGTAGCCATAAGCAGTCCTGTGATAGCAGCCTTAGGCCTCCCTCACACAGGGCGTTTTGTACAGCGTTTAGCGCTGCATTTTCAGCGCCGCGCTAAATACTGTACAACGCCCCCATTCACTTTAATGGGGCTGCTCACACAGGGCTGAAAACGCAGCGTCTTCCAACGCTGCGCTTTGACAGCGTTGCATGTTCTATTTTTGGGCATTTTCAGCCCTGTCTATTGCCGTAGGCCAGGTTTGAGAACCCCGCCTCCAGCAATAGAGTGCTGTGATTGGTTGTCGATGCTGGCTCAATGCCCAACCAATCACAGGACTCTATTGCTGGAGGCAGGGTTCTCAAACCTGGCCTACGGCAATAGACTTGTGAGTGCAGGGGAAGCCCGGATCAGCGGCAGAGACCAGCGGCCGTGACACGGACTCCAGCGGCTAGGTGAGTATTGCTTTTTTTTTTTTCAGCATCCTTGGCTGCGTTTTCAGCTGTGCTGAAAACGCAGCCAAAATGCTGGCATAAAGTATGCCAGCGCTGCTGAAACCAGGCGGAATCTGCAGTAAACGCAGCGTTGAAAAATGCTGCGTTTCTGCAAATGCCCTGTGTGAGGGAGGCCTTAGGGCTCATTCCCATGGGTGTCCGAAGCACGCAGAAGCTAGCTGTGCAAACAAAATTGCAGCTAGCGCTTCAGAAAATCGTATGAATAGGCGATTTGCGTGATAAAGCTGCAGATACGTGTTATCACCTATTCACACGGCCTAGAGCGACCGTAAAGATGTGCTGCTGGGGAGAGAGATGAAGGGCTTCTCTTCATCCCCGCAGGGACACAGTACTTCTGGGTCTAGCGGCGCGGCAGAACTCATCCCCCCTCCCTTTTTTCCCAGCTCCCATAGGACTCTATGGAAACTCCTACACTTTGCAAACCAAAGATAGTCAAGAACTATATTTTCGCACAGCAGGGAACTTCAGTTGTGGGATTTCAGTTGCTAAGGACCTGTCTTTTTAGATGCTTTTTTTTTTCTTCGCGCCTAAAATTCCTTTGTCTGAACGTTTCTATAGGAAACCATTGATTCTAATAGTCACCTTTTTTTTTTGCGCTTGTAAGTTAGCTACACAAACCCTCTCTTGTGGATGAGCCCTCACCCTGCTGGTTTTCTAAGGGAGCATTAAGACAGAACAATTATCATTTAAAAAATCACTTTCAACGCTAATCGTTCAGTGTAAACGCAGCCAACAATCGAACGATCAACCGTAATTTGTTCACTTATTGTTCATTTCATGCAAGCATGAATGTCATTCGCTGGTCATTCGGTTTAAATACCGATTGCTCAGTCAGTCTCATTCTTTACAGTGAAAGTTAACAACTGAACGATTTAATGAGCGAACAATTCATCTGCCTGTATAAACAGACCGCAAGAGCGAAGGCGTAAACTCTGACATTGTTCGCTCGTGCGAATGATAAATCGCTGTCTAAAAGCACTCTAGGGGCTCCTTTAGACAAGCATATGCGCAATGACGCTTCAGTGCAACATATTTGTGCCATAAATGGGGTACATCTGCAAGTGTCAGCGCATTGTAATGCACTTTTTGCACACTCAGGGCAGGGTTTTTGAGCATGGGACACTACTATGCCCCAATTTAAAAGGCTATTTAGCCTTACGAGGTCCAGATGTGTTCTTTTCCTCATGATTTTGCGCTGCATTGTGTGCAACCCCCCCCCCCCCCCCCCCCCCCCACACACACACACACCACAGACTCCTATGGGGCCCTTTGGTGCGCAAACGTGCAGAAAGATAGAGTAGGTTCTATTTTTTTTGCACCCACGAGAAATGCGCAAAAAAAAAAGGAAATGGGAATAAACCCACTGATATCAAATGGGTTCTATTTTTTGCGTATTGTGACCACAATTTTTTGCGTGCATGAAAACGCGTGCAAATACACCCATGTGAAAGACCCATTAAGTCTGTGCTTGCTCAGTGTATAATTTTTGCTCTGAGTTTTAGGGCGGTTTCAGACGGCCGTATGTGCAAATATGCTTGCCACTACGGAGTTTGGTTTTTTTTTCCTATCGGGCTTTTCAAACTCCATGCATAGCGCAGGATTTTGAAAAAAACAGCCAGAAGATAGGCCCTGCCCTATTTTTCCCGCCGACACACAGTTACCACTATGTGCGGGAAAGATAGGGCAAGTCCTATTTTTTTTCGCCCATATTATTAATGGGCGAGAATCCCGATAGTGAAAATGAAACCATTGAAATCAATGGTGTCATTATGTTCCATTATGGGGGTGTGATTATCATGGCCGCATAACGGAACAAAAACAGCCCCATGTGTTTAAGCCCTACCATGACTCAAGCAACCTTGTCCTGCCCTATTTTGCCTTGTTTTTGCTGTTTATTGTCCTTTTTCTGTTATCTATTAAAGCCTACCATCTACAGTATCGCTGACTCCAGTCTGCCCTTACTGCTGGTATCACATGAAGGGACCCCGTTCTCATCTGGAGAAATCCTTATAAGATAATCTAATGACCCTAAAGTGAGGAATTATAAGAAATAAGATCTATGTGTAGAAAAGGGAATCATAGAATGGTGAAGTTGGAAGGGACCTCCAGGATCATCGGGTCCAACCCCCGCTCAGTGCAGGATCACTAAATCATCCCAGACAGATGTCTGTCCAGCCTTTGTTTGAACACTTCCATTGAAGGAGAACTCACCACCTCCCGTGGTAACCTGTTCCGCTCATTGATCACCCTCACAGTCTAATATCTAATCTGTGTCTGCTCCCTTTCAGTTTCATCCCATTGCTTCTAGTCTTTCCTTGTGCAAATGAGAATAGGGCTGATCCCTCTGCACTGTGACAGCCCTTCAGATATTTGTAGACCGCTATTAGGTCTCCTCTCAGCCTTCTTTTTTACAAGCTGAACATTCCCAGATCCTTTAACCGTTCCTCATAGGACATGATTTGCAGACCGTTCACCATCTTGGTAACTCTTCTCTGGACTTGTTCCAGTTTGTCTATGTATTTTTTAAAGTGGGGTGCCCAGAACTGGACCCAGTATTCCAGATGAGGTCTGACTAAGGAAGAGTGGAGGGGGATAATGACCTCACGTGATCTAAACTCCATGCTTCTCTTAATAAAAAAAGACCAACCAATCCCTTCATGTTGTACTTCACATTTCAGACATCAGCTTAGTTTCAGCCACCAGTTCCTCTATTTCTAAATGATTTCCTTCTTGTGTGATATCCTATAATGAGTGTCTCTCTCCGCCCTCCCCGATATATTATCACACATCAGGTACCTCTTATCTCCACTATTCCCTGCATCTCCATCACTGCCTCTGAATCATGTTTCACATACTTGGCAGAAAACAATACCGAGTTTGTGGGCAAAAGGGGCTGTCAGGCCGCTGGTGATAGAATGAATGTCTGTGAGAAGGGAATGGAATCATGGTAACTGTAGTCCTTCAGATTGGTAATCTCACCCACAACCAGCTCTGGCAGCATCAAAACAAAGGTGCTGTGCAAGATCAGGAAAATGAGAAATACGTATTTTTGAGTTATGGTGGCCACATTTTGTAAATGGTTGCCCTAAATGGTTAACTGGTCATCATGGCAATAGACAAAAGCACCAAAAACTTTGTTAAGATGCTGCAAGCACCAGAAATTGGGCCATGTTTTGGCACTGTAGAATTTAGCATGCCTAAAGGACTGTTTGGTAATAGACTGAGACCCCTGGTATAAAAGGTAAATCTTTGCTGTGCCACAAGAAGAAAGGAAGGGACAGTTGTAAAGAGCGGAGATGCTGTTGGAGAGCTGAGGTGCTGTCAAGTGTACCATAGCCTGTTGAGAGAGAAGGACCCCGAGAGTTGGAGTTCCAGAGAGGGAGAGTGCTCGGAGGACAGGCTACATTGAGAGACTGGAGCCTAGCTACTGCCCCGAGAGCGTGTGGGACTGCACTACAATACACACGGATGAGGACCAAAAGAGGATATTGAGGAGTTTATTGATGTTGGATTGTAAGTAAGACCGGCCTTGATAAAGCCGTTTCATTTGAACACTGCTAGGGATTAAATATTTATCCAGCAGGCCTGCTGCAATTTGGGACGGAGACTGCAGTAAGCGTCAGACACTTTTTTTTTCAACAAGACTGTTATAAGTTCTGGTCTTGAAATAAATAAATTACCTGAAAGCACTGCGAAGTAAGTTGGCACTATACAAATAACAAGTTCCCCTACCCCTTTCCCTTCTATTGTTTTATTGAGTGTGTTCTGCTCTGTAAGCCTTCCTTCCTAACTCCTTCTTCCTTTGCTCACATGAACTAAGGTCCTTTTCTTTTTAAGTGGTCTAACCCCATCTTAACCCCCTTTCCCCTGTCCCCCTTGCTTAATTAATCAAGCAGTAGTTATGCTTCGTTTGCTATTCGCCTTATGCTGAAGGATTTGATGGTATCATCTACCTATGTTATTTGCTTAATAATCTTTCAATAAAAACAGAATTTGTATTAAAAAAATGTATAATTACTGTATTTATTGTTCTAAAGTGTTCGCACGATTGCGAGGACTCCATGCTCAGCTGCTGGTGCACTATAAGGGGTTGTACTTAACCCTTTCCAATCCAATTATTTTTTCTCATCAATTCTTCCCAGCTCCAAATAAATTAGAGCTGGTGAGAATGGATGAGAAAAAATACATTTCCCTGCACCCTCCTGAACTGATAGAGTTCAGGAGGGTGCAGGTGCGCACTGCACCGTGGGGGGGCCTGCTTACCTGTCCGGCGTCTTCCGCATTCTCCCTCTGCCTCCCGACTTGGCGATCATGTGACCGCTGGGGTCAGGTGGCACCCAGCGGTGACATGATTGCCAAGCCGGGAGACAAAAGGGAGAATGCGGAAGACGCCGGATAGGTAAGCAGGCCCCCCCACGGTGCAGGCTCGGCGTTCATGTGACCGCTGGGGGTCAGGTGACACCGGCGGTCACATGATTGCCGGCCGGAATCTCCGTGCATTACACAGCGCTAATTGAGCGCTATGTAATGTGTAAAGGAGAAGGCAGAAAGGGTTAAAAACCCTTTCTGCCTTCTCCTCGGGGGTCCTCGATGAGGACCAGTGCAGGACTGCATCTGCACCCTATGTGTCAGATGATCGGGTGCAGATGCACTCCTGCACTGCAGTGTCGGCCCTGCCCCGACATCGGAGCTGTGGAGGGAAATTATGATGTCGGGGCAGGCCTGACATTGGATTGGAAAGGGTTAAATTGCGAGTTATCCCCTATCCATAGGAGAAGACTTGCTGATCTGTAGAGGTCTCACTGCTGGGACCCCCTCTGATCTCTAAAGTAGGACTCCCCTCGCAGTGACGTCACTATGAATGGGATCAGGCATCTCGGCAGTCCCATTTGAATGAATGGAGCTCTAGTGCACTTGTAAGACTAGCGTTCCATTCACTCTCCTCTTTCCTCGGAAGGAAGGGGGGTGCACTAACTCCGCAGTAAGGAAGATGGGGACATGGACCCCTGTCCTTGAGATGGGTCGGGGTCTCAGAGGTGAGACCCCACTGATCTGCAAGTTATCCGCTATCCATAACTTGCAATTTTGGTACAACCCTTTTAATAAAGTGTGACTTTATGGAAACTAATGTAAGAAAACCAGCGAGTGACACAAGGCTATAATCAGAGTGTCTGTCACTACTTCATGCTGCCTTCAGGTAGGACAGTATAAACATAGTAACAGATTCCCTTTAAGGTCAAGATCTTGAGATTGCACTTCTTTAGGTTTGCAGTGCACTATAATGAGTAATGAGTTAACCACTAGGTACATAGCAGGGTGACCACTAACTGTGTGACATGTGCCCAGGATATCCCAGGCAGAGGTTTGACAGCCTCCTCGGGAAAGGCAGTCTTGGTAGGCGTGCACAGCTGGCCTCATTAAATGCTTTGGGTGTTGGCCACAGGAAGGCTGTATACAGTATTTTCACTGATTATATTATGGTGTATTCATTTATTGCTGTATAGGAGGGTAAATCTCTAGAGGTTAGGCTTTATTCACATCTGTGTCAAGCTGTGCTGCTGGGATCTGTTGTACTACAGGGTTCCAGGAGCACACCTTAACAGATGAGGGATAATTGAGCTGACTGGGTGTGGAGTTCCTCCTGCCAGCCAATCCCCATGGGATATCTGCATATATATGCAACAGGCCCTCTGCAAGAGGAATCTGGTATTCCTTCACTCTTGGGTTTGTAGACTTGCATGCCTGTATATGTGTTAGGTCTGTGAATGGTGTTTTGTCCAGTGTCTGTGCTGGTGGCCAGACATCAGGTGTGGACAGTCTTGTTCAGTGTTTGTTCTGTCTTGCATGCTAGCCCTAGTGTGTTGGAGTGTGAACTGTGTCCTGTGCTACTGGATCATGTATCATCTCTAGGCTAGTGTGGCCCTTAGGTTCCAGCGCAGGGCCGCCTTTATCGAGGCAATCGCTAATGTTGTCTCATTAGAGTAGGGACTGCATGACACGAGGACCCTTGAAGTTGGGCTCGTGGCTTAAGTTCATTGGTCAATGCATGAACTAATTCCTCGTATTTATTACAGCAATTCCATCTGCTTATGCGTGCGGGGATGTTTGGTGAGTGGTTGGTTGTTTGTCCTATGCTATGTCTGTCTGTGAGTCCAGTATATAATTCACTGTCCCTTTGGTATTCCAGTTGCAAGTCCTGTGGGAACAAGATACCACTCCGTGTCCATGCTGCGGCGAGATGCGCCTAGCAGACGTAACAATCTGCTGCATGGGTTTCCCTTTTCCTGGTCCATCATGGTAGTAGGAAAATAGAACCTCTTCTAGGAACTGATCAACTCTATGGAGGAACCAAATGGCACCGAACAGACCCCACTGACTATGATGAAGTCCATATGGCTTCCGTCATGCCTTCCGGCATGTTCTTATAGAAAATAGTGCAATGCTGCGCTGTTTTGTCAAGCATTTTGTCCTGGGTCTTTGCTGGAGGCTCTGAAAAAAAAGCCTCTGATGTAAAAGTGATAGAAATAGAAGAAAATGTCCATCTCACCGAATATCCTTTGATAGTCATTAAAGATGGAAAAGGATATGGTTGTCCCTAAAGCAAACTGTCAAAACTTTTTAACTGTGCAAAATACGCTACATGGAGAAGCACCATATGTAGTATGAAGCCATAGAGACTCCATGTGCCACTCTACAAGCGCTCTACATACTGTATATAGTGTATATGCAACATATTTAGCACTATGTTATAGAAAAAGAGTACCGTGAAGTATATTTTTCTTTGTAGCACTGAATATTGTGGTTGTTCTTTGTTTTTCAGTGCCAGCAAAAAAACAAAAACCCACAGGATTAAGGAATAAAACTGTCAAACAAATGCCAAACCTATGATCTGGTTCCTACAGTGCCCAAGGAAAGAATTAACCAGACAGCCTAAGTCATCTATAGGTTCTGCCTTTCTCATGACTGCACTTAAGGTCAAGTACTCAACTGTCCCCAGGACATAGGTGCTTCAAGCTGGTCTGATGTTTGATCCCCTGAATGATGTCTATCAGAGACAGAACCAGATACAGTGGAAATCTGGAGTTACAGCTACGATGGGAAATGGCAACAGAAAAGTAAATATCAGAAAGGGTAGACCAATGAGTCAAGCATCCAGAAAGCACAGGGACTGTGACAGAGTGCATTGGTGCTGCTATGAGCGATGGCCTGCAAGGGACAGTGCAGAGACTGATAAGAGGAGCAGCTCTGGGGGATACCAGGGGCTACTGAGGACTGGAGACTGCTGGGAGCCACAGAGATTTGGACACAGAGGTGCCACAGCCTGCGGTGGAGCTACCATCCAAGGTGCATCAGTTTGCAAGACGGACGGAGTCCGAATCTCAGTCAGTCAGGTGAACATCTGGACATCAACAGGAGTTCTGGAAATCACGGTCAACGAATGCTTCCGACTCCAAATTAGCCACAGCCAATTGAAGTTAGTATTCCCATGCAACATACATAAATGAGGCCAGCCTCAATGAAAGACGATTGGTGTGCACACCATTAAGGAACTGAAAAGCCGCATTTACACGGGATGAATGTTGGGCAAACGATGCCCGACACCTTTACCCGCATGTACTCGCTCCCATGCTGTTGCACAGGAGAGAGTATCGTTGGCTGGCAGCAGGACGGCTGGAGGAGATTTCACTCCTCGCGCTCCCCGGCTCCTCTCCATTCATTTAACACAGCGGCAGTTCAGTACTGAACGGCTGCTGTTCACATTGAACGATCATCGTTCAGCTCATCTTTCATCGTTTAGGCTGCATAAATCATGAAATATGAGCTGAACGATGATCTTCAGTGTAAACAGCAGCCGTTCAGTACTGAACAGCCGCTGTGTCAAGTGAACGGAGAGGGGCGAGGGAGGGAGAGGAGAGAAATCTCCTCCAGCCACCCTGGCCCCCTGTTGGCCGCTCTGTGAGCGAGCCAGCGATACTCGCTCCTGTGCAGGGACGATTGTCGGGCATCGTTTGCCTGACATTCGTCCCGTGTAAATGGGCCCTAAGTCAGCAGGCCTGGTGTCAAGATAGCTTGGATTCAAACACTATACACTCAGACAGTAGTGATCTAATGAAGGCTCGAACTGTTAGTAGCGGGCTATTATTTGGGGCAGTGACCGAAATGGAGTCTGAATGTTTACTGAGAGTATTAGTAGAGTTTATGCCAACTGATTCCGGAATCCACAAGTCGTGGATGGATATTTCTTATCAACTGATGTGTGGCTTAAAGGGGTTGTCCCGCGCCGAAACGGGGTTTTTTTTTTTCAATAGGCCCCCCGTTCGGCGCGAGACAAACCCGATGCATGTATTAAAAAAAAAAAACGGATAGTACTTACCCGAATCCCCGCGCTCCGGTGACTTCTTACTTACCTTGCTAAGATGGCCGCCGGGATCTTCACCCACGGTGGACCGCAGGTCTTCTCCCATGGTGCACCGTGGGCTCTGTGCGTTCCATTGCCGATTCCAGCCTCCTGATTGGCTGGAATCGGCACACGTGACGGGGCGGAGCTACGAGGAGCAGCTCTCCGGCACGAGCGGACCTATTCAGAAGGGAGAAGACTGGACTGCGCAAGCGCGTCTAATCGGGCGATTAGACGCTGAAATTAGACGGCACCATGGCGATGGGGACGCTAGCAACGGAGCAGGTAAGTGAATAACTTCTGTTTGGCTCATATTTAATGCACGATGTACATTACAAAGTGCATTAATATGGCCATACAGAAGTGTATACCCCCACTTGCTTTCGCGAGACAACCCCTTTAAGCTGTGATCTATTGTTTCATTATCTTTTGTTACAGCGCAAGTTGCCTTCTTACTACTGCAGGTTGCCAGTGATTATTCCATACAAAGTGTTATTTAATATCATAGTAATATTTGCAAACCTTACTAGTTGTAGTGACAGTACCGTAAAAGTTGATTTGTGCTGTTGACATCATACTACTGTTCTTTTACAGTTATTTGCTCAAAGAATAAAAAGTGTACATTTTTGTAACTCTGTCTGCTGTATCGTATCCTGAAACCTGTGTCACGACACAAGCAGTTGGAGCCAAAGAAGTATGTTTGTGACACTATGGAAGTTACAACAAATATTTGATACACTTTTATTGATAAACAAACGGAAACAAAAACATGGTGTGAATAGAACCAAGACTGTGTTCACACATTGTGGTCGTTTTTTTACCACAATTTTTGCAAATCCGCAGCTTTCCTTTCTTGCGATTTTTGGGAGAATGACAGCAAAAAAAACGCAATATACCATAACTGCAATGAGTAAGTACAGACTGCAATAACATTTGGTTAAGTGCTTCATTTCCTAATCTGCTTATCTCATATATCAGCACATCCCCGACTGACTCATATATCAGAATAGGGCTATAAATACACACTGAAATCACTAAAACATGTTGTATACATTCTATGTCTACATAAATAAGTGCTTTGAGGGAAAATGCATACATAATGGAACCGCAAACTATTATTAACCCATGCATTGAAACAGCTTACTTACAGAAAATGTAAGGCTACGTGATTAATGTAAGCTTTGTCCTCAGATGATCATAATGCTATTATAATTGAATCCAACTGTCGAGTACAAAATAGAGGCTTACACACTAAACCCTGCCCTCCTGTTTAAGATGTTTTAGCAAAATATATGTAATTGTTGCAGAGTCAACAAAAATAATACATGAAAATTAACAACTCTTCAAAATTATATACAAACATCAGAAAAACCCAAAGAACCACATGCAAACTGAAAAATTATCCACATCCGTTGGCTTGGGACTGAATCGTGGGAACCTTCACTTTGGCAATTTCGCTAACGGAAAGCAAAAAGTTTCCACTACCCTGCAGTGCCACCTGCTGTTTAAATGTGGTTCTGCATGTAGTATTTAAAGAACTTGATCCCAGTTTGGGGTAATCATTCTGTGTATAGCAGTTGTATAGTACTTCTTCCCTGTACAAGAGCGCTCCCCGCCACTAGATTGTGCAGCGGACTCTAGCTGGTCTCATGCGGGGCTGCTGTGTAGTTCGAAAAATAGTGAAGAAAACAAGTACTACATTAGCAGTATGCTTCCTTCATTCCCACAATCAGCGGGGATCCCAGTTTTCGGACCCTGATCATAAAGTGATGGAATACCCTAGCGATGTCATTACGTCATGAGATGGGAAAACCCCTTACAGTGTGGAGGTATCAGTAACGCTAAATCAATACTGATAGAGATCTGGGAAGGTCCATAGGTAAATCTTTATATATGAAAACTTGAATGAGAAGGTATAGCTATGTAATAGGCTGTTTTTATAAAATTGGTTTTCTCTTTGAAAATATGTGGAATTTTCCAATTAACGCTGGGGCTACACCGTGACCTTGTTACGGCAGGTGAGTAGCCCTGCGACCTTGAAATCAAAGGGGTCACTGTGTGACTTGCAAGTTGCCAAGATCATGACCTGCAGATTGCAAAAAATTCCACCTTGATGGATTTGTTGCACTCTTTGGGGTGCAGTCGCATCACAACAACCTCATTGACATTAATGATAGTGTGAGGTCGCAGGACTACTCAGCGATCCTGGATCACGGCCAAGGTCACAATGTAGCTCCAGCCTAAGGGAATTCTCTGGACTTTACCACTGATGTTGCAGAAATTTCTGCAGATGAAAATCTGTTCCATTTATCTGAATGAGGTTGTTTCAATTACAAGCAGTGTGTCACCTATGTTACCATCTAACAAGATTATGGTAAAACTACAACTCCCAACATGTTCTGAATGTCCGTGTTGCGACTTGTCGGTCACGACGGCGTCGTGGCGTGTCGGCCATGGTGCGGGGACAGACGAATCGCTCTGCCACTATGGAGGTCACGGGTTGACACACGTGGTGCGGGCTGCTGGCTAATATCAGTACCTGTATGCTGCATTCTTGTATTCTCTCTGAGGGTCCTACCTTTGAGAGAGGGTTTGGGGTGTGGTTCCTTCTCTGTGCTACCTATAAACAGGTGGGGAGGGCTTTATATTCCTACCCCTCCCCTAGTCCATTGCTGTTTATTCTATTTAGTTGGTGGTTAAAGCTATTAGGAGCCTCTCGCTGTGTTGGTGTTTGCACAGTTGTGTTGCTGCATTTAGTGTATCCCTACTGGTGTTTTTATAGGGATAGTCAGATCCTAGAAGAAGATAGTGGGGCCGTCCTTTCCAGAACGCTAACTCCACGTTCAGACAGGGGTTATCCATCTTCCTGAGCAGTAAGGGCAAGTTGCTTCCATCTCCTACAGTCCGGTGTAGTTTTTCCTAGCACAATACAGTGAGTGTGGATGCACTATGAGGACGCTGCCCTGTGTCTGTGCTGTGGCGTGGTGCTCTAGCGCCACGCGGACGTGACAGTCTGAAACTGTCAGGGCATACTGGAAAATGTGGTTCTATATATATATTTTTTTTAAATGGAGGAACTACAGTTTGATAGAACTATAACCTCCAGCATGCCATGACAGTTGCAGACCGATAGCATATTGGGAGTTGTAGTAACTTCAACTTGCTTTGCAGAGGCAAAGAATGCAATAAACTTAGGATAGTAACATAGTATGTTAGGATGAAAAAAGGCATATCCATTCCGTTCAGCCTATTTTTCTCCTCCCAATTTTGATCCAGAGGAAGGCAAAAAAAAAACCCAATGAGGTAGAAGCCAATTTTCCTCATTCAAGAGAAAAAAATTCCCTCCCGACTCCAATTTGGCAATCAGAATAATCCCTGGGTTATCAACACTTCTGGAGAAAATATAGAGTCCTTAAAGGGGTTGTCCCGCGTCGAAACGGGTTTTTTTTTTTTTCAATAGCCCCCCCCCGTTCGGCGCGAGACAAACCCGATGCAGGGGTTAAAAAAGAAAACCGCACAGTGCTTACCTGAATCCCCGCGCTCCGGTGACTTCTTACTTACCTGGTGAAGATGGCCGCCGGGATCTTTACCCTCGGTGGACCACAGGGCTTCTGTGCGGTCCATTGCCGATTCCAGCCTCCTGATTGGCTGGAATCGGCACGTGACGGGGCGGAGCTACGAGGAGCCGCTCTCCGGCACGAGCGGCCCCATTCAGAAAAGAAGAAGACCGGACTGCGCAAGCGCGTCTAATCCGGCGATTAGACGCTGAAAATTAGACGGCACCATGGAGACGAGGACGCCAGCAACGGAACAGGTAAGTGAATAACTTCTAATAACTTCTGTATGGCTCATAATTAATGCACGATGTATATTACAAAGTGCATTAATATGGCCATACAGAAGTGTATAGACCCACTTTGTTTCGCGGGACAACCCCTTTAAATATAAGAAACGCTGGTCTATCACTTTGTTAATTCCCTTAAAACCTGGAAGTGTATGCCATCAGGACCCAGTGAATGGTCCATTTTTAATCTTTTTAAGGTGGATCTGCACTTCTTCCTGAGTGTGGCCTCATTTGCACGGACAATGTGTTTTTACACCCGCCGCAGTGCGGGTGAAAAACGCATGAGCTGCCCGTAATTCCTTTGGTCGGCATAAATGCTCAGAATTACTTCTAATGCCTAAATAGAGGCCCCTACCATGTTTTCACTGCGTTGGAAGCTGCTAAACCTCCTTCTCGTCCCTTTTTCGACAGCTCCCATAGGAATCTATGGGAGCTGCCAGCGGATATTGGCTGAAAGATAGCGCAAGATCTATCTTTTCCAGCTATGTGTAAAATCAGCCACTGTATTTGGTCGCCGATGTTCTATCTTTTCAGCTGCAACATTTTTACACAGGTAAAAAACGCTCATCCGAATGAATACATTTTAATCCAATGCTTCGGATGGTTGTATATTTTTTTATTGTGGCTAAATTAGCCACGTCAAAATGCTCATGTGAATGAGGCCTTAAACTTTTGATGTTTAGTGGAGAGTTTACTTTATCACTCTGCATTTCTTCCTCTGTGAATACACTAGAGAAAACGATGTAATAGATTTGCTTTCTCCTCATCACCCTCTACAATTTTTCCTACATTATTTATTAAAGGCCAACACTTTAACTATATAAATAGCAGAAAGTTTAATACTGAAAGAACAGTTTAGGGTTAGTTTTACTCTCCTTGGCAATAAGTCTCTATCTTTGCTGCTTTTTACAGATTTTTTTTTCCTTATAGGTTTTTAGTGCTTCTTCGCTGTCTTCTTGTTTTAGTTGTTTAAACACTTTCTTTTTGCTGTTTATTACCCCCTTTATATCCTTATTGAGTCACAATACTTTCTCCTATTCCTAAAACATTTATTCCTGTAAGGTAGGAACAGCTCACAGTAAGTTTTTAAGATGTTTTTTAAAATTTCCCATTTGTTAGCTACCGTATATACCGGCGTATAAGGCGACGGGGCGTATAAGACGACCCCCCAACTTTCACCTTATACGCCGGTATACAGAGGAGAAAAAAAAAATCCTTACTCACCTGCCCCAGCGTTCTGTCGCGCTCCGGCAGGATGTCGCTCGCTCCTCGTCCCCGGCGCAGCGTTGCTTTCTGAATGCGGGGCTTGAAATCCCCGCTTCCAGAAAGCTAATACACACGCCGGCAGCCATGACAGCATTGAATGGCTGTGATTGGCTGAAGGCGCACGTGGCTTCAGCCAATCACACTATTCAATGACATCATTGAATGGCTGTGATTGGCTAAAACACACGTGGCTTCAGCCAATCACACTATTCAATGACATAATTGAATGGGTGTGATTGCTAACACACGTGCGCCTTCAGCCAATCACAGCCATTCAATGCTGTCATGGCTGCCGGCGTGTGTACTAGCTTTCTGGAAGCGGGGATTTCAAGCCCCGCATTCAGAAAGCAACGCTGCGCCGGGGACGAGGAGCGAGCGACATCCTGCCGGAGCGCGACAGAACGCCGGGGGAGGTGAGTACTGAATTTTTTTTTTACACTTTTTTTTTTTTTTAATTACCGGCGCATAAGACGACCCCCGACTGCAGAGCAGATTTTTCGGGGTTCAAAAGTCGTCTTATACGCCGGTATATACGGTATACTTTTTTTTAACACGATGTCCCAGTCAATATGGTTTAGGACATCTCTAAGATGGTCAAACTTTGCCTTCCTAAAGTTTTGTATTTTCGTAGCTCCCCTATAAAACCCTCTCTTGAAAGACAAGTTAAAATGTATTATCTTATGGCCACTATTTCCAGGGTGCCCCCCAACCTGCACCCGTTATTCTGTCAGGTCTATTGGTTAATGTAAAGTCCAAAATGGCTGGTCCTCTAGTTGGGCCATGTACAAGTTGGGTAAGGTATCTTCAGAATTCGACAAAAAGTTGGTACCTTTTATGAAATCCGCAGGTTTCAGCTTTGCAGTTTATATCCGGATAGTTAAAGTCCCCAATACTAATTACCTCATTGTGATTTGCCTCAGTAATAGTTTTTCAGTGATTTCTGTTATATTTGGTGGCCCATTGAAAACCCCTATGAGGATTTTATTGTTTTCTTTCCACCATGTATCTCTATTAGGGATGAGCGAGTATACTCGCTAAGGCACTACTTGCTCGAGTAATGTGCCTTAGCCGAGTATCTCCCTGCTCATCCCTAAAGATTCGGGGGCCGCCGCAGCTGACAGGTGAGTTGCGGCAGGCAGCGGGGCAGAGCGGGCGGGAGAGAGAGATCTCCCCTCCGTTCCTCCCTGCTCTCCCCCGCAGCTCCCCGCCCCGCGGCGGCACCCGAATCTTTCGGGACGAGCAGGGAGATACTCGGCTAAGGCACATTACTCGAGCAAGTAGTGCCTTAGCGAGTATACTCGCTCATCCCTAATCTCTATCCATAGAGACTCCACATGTTTATCTCCCTTTCATATATCTTCCCACAATGTGGGCTTTAAACAGGATTTTACATTAAGACAAATCCTTCCCTTCTTCCGGTTTTTATGATCCCTTCCGAACAGACTGTAACCCTGTAGATTTACTGCCAGGTCACAGCTTCCATCCAACCAGGTGTTATTCCCGTTATTGGATAGTTTTCTTCGGACATTATTACTTCCAGTTTGTCTACTTTATCGGTCAGACTTCTGGCATGAGTCCCCTTACTGGTCAGACATATAGCATTCACCCTTTCCAATCCCCTGTCTGACCTCTAAAGACATTATGATTTAGGGCTGTACAGCTCTGATGTTGGAAGACGTCCATCAGGGTTCTCTTACTGTATATTGCCAGCCTCTCTGCTGTCGGAGCCTATCCAACGTGTCACCTCATGCAGTACTGGCTTTAGCCAGCATATAGTCCCAGGTCACTGTCTACACTATCTTTCCCTCTCTGATTGCCCTCCCCCTGGTCCCTAGTTTTTAACACTCCTCCAACCTTGTTAGAACAATGTAACACTAAATGTATATTCTTGCTGTTCAGAATTAACCCTTTCCAATCCATTTATTTTTTCTCACCCATTCTCCCCAGCTCCAAATAAATTGGAGCTGGGAGAATGGGTGAGAAAAAATACATTTTCCCTGCACCCTCCTGATCTGACAGAGTTCAGGAGGGTGCAGGGAGGGACCTGCTTACCTGACCGGCGTCTTGTGCATTCTCCTTCTGCCTCCCGGCTCGGCGATCATGTGACCGCTGGGGTCAGGTGACACCTGGCGGTCACATGATCGCCGGGTCGGGAGACAGAAGGAGAATGCACAAGACGCCGGTCAGGTAAGCAGGTCCTTGCACGGTGCAGGCTCCCGGCTCGGCGTTCATGTGACCGCCGGGGGTCAGGTAACACCGGCGGTCACATGATCGCCGGCCGGAATCTATGCATTGCATAGCGCTAATTGAGCGCTATGTAATGTGTAAAGCAGTGGACAGAAAGGGTTAAAAACCCTTTCTGCCTTCTCCTCGGGGGTCCTCGATGACGACCAGTAAAGGAGTGCATCTGCACCCGATGTGCCTGACGATCGGGTGCAGATCCACTCCTGCACTGCAGTGTCGGGCCTGCCCCGACATTGGAGCTGTGGAGGAAAATGATGATGTCGGGGCAGGCCCGACATTGGACTGGAAAGGGTTAAGGGTTAAAAATTCGAGCAGCTCGGAGAATCACTGACACGCCACACAGCATCTGTGTAAATCACAAATGATTCCGTTTATTTGTCAAACAGTCAGAGAATATATAAAAAGGCTTTACTGACCTCTCCTTCACCCAGACGGTGCTTCATCCACAGCTCTCTCTTTCCACTGACTTCTGCAGAGAATATATAGTCCTTTAGAACAAATACATTGAAGTCAGGTGACCAAATGTCACCTATTTTAACATATGCATAACTTGTTACGCCTTTTAACTTGTGCAGTGACGTCGGGCTTTTGGTCACTTGGTTACAAGCTGTCTGAGATCATTAATTGGTAATCTATAGAGATGAGCGAGCGTACTCGGAAAAGCACTACTCGCTCGAGTAATGTGCTTTATCCGAGTATCGCTGTGCTCGTCCCTGAAGATTCGGGTGCCGCTGCGGCTGACAGGTGAGTCGCAGCGGGGAGCAGGGGAGAGCGGGCGGGAGAGAGGGAGAGAAAGATCTCCCCTCCGTTCCTCCCCGCTCTCCCCTGCAGCTCCCCGCTCCGTGCCGGCACCCGAATCTTCAGGGACGAGCACAGCGATACTCGGATAAAGCAAATTACTCGAGCGAGTAGTGCTTTTCCGAGTACGCTCGCTCATTTCTAGTAATCTATAGTTGTAAAGTCTGCAGATTCAAGCGCTGTCCAGAAGATGCCATCATGGGGGGCTGGGCTGGATGGAAAAGTGAGACTCATGTTTAAGTAACTGGATATATCTGTGCTGCAATCCCTTATGCAGAGTGCCTGTGTAGAATTCCATCGACTGCTGTATAGTCTCTGCATGGAGGTAATATGGCCTCTGAATAGTGGTATTTATTCAATAAAAGCATGGATGCATTATTCAAATACTATGTAATGGTCAGAGCTTAGCGGTATTATGCGGTATTGAATAGTGATATTATTAGCCATATTCTTAGTCTTTGTATAGGGTGTTTTGTTCAGTAACAGTACAAAGGTAATACCTGCAGCATTGCAGTAATGTTTGCTTGAAACAATAACAATTTTATGTGATAACTATATGTGTATAGAACGTTTCTTTGCAAATAAGGAAGATGGAACAATACCTCTGCAGCGCCACCTATTGGATGGCAGCATTCCTGCAAGTCAATGTCCGACCCTTTATACAGGTCTTTGGAACAATGGTTGGGAATTGCAAAATGGTATTGTTCCATCTTCCTTATTTGCATATATTTCCCGGAGGAGTATGAATGGCCTTATAAGTCTCCTCACTCACCTTCTAGGTGCTTTCCTTAAGGATATCACTCCTGACCCACATGATAGGCCTCTCACTAGCCAAACCAGGATCCTACTGATGAGGGGCAAAAACCCCGAAACAGCTGTCTGTGTATGGATTCTGGCTTGGCTTTCAATTCCCAATCATTGCTCTGAAGACCTGTATAAAGGGTTGGGCATTGATTTGCTGGAATGCTGCCATCCAGTAGGTGGCACTGCTGAGGTTTTGTTCCATCTTCCCTATTTGCATATTTCCCAGAGGAGCATGCATGGCCTTATAAGTCTCCTGACTCCCCTTCTAGGGGCTCTCCCTAAGGAGTGACGATACTCCTCCTGAGGCACAACCTTGTGCTGCTCCCAGACAGGGGTGCAAAAAGTTGGAGACAGTTTCTTTAATTTCAATCAGAGTGCACGGTTGCAAAGGTGGGCTGCATTTACACAAACGTATATCGGCTCGGTTTTCACGCCGAGCCGATATACGTCATCCTCATCTGCAGGGGGGGGAGGATGGAAGAGCCAGGAGCAGGAACTGAGCTCCCGCCCCCTCTCTGCCTCCTCTCCGCCCCTCTGCACTATTTGCAATGAAAGGAGGTGGGACGGGGGCGGGGCTAAGTTCCGAGAATTAGTCCTGCCTCTCCCCATTGCAAATAGTGCAGAGGAGGCAGAGAGGGGGCGGGAGCTCAGTTCCTGCTCCTGGCTCTTCCATCCTCCCCCCCTTCCTGTAGATGAGGACGACGTATATCGGCTCATGTGAATCCAGCCTTACACGGTGATTTTGGATGCATGGCCAAATATGCAGTATAGCCCTATGGTAAGCGTTTATAAACTAATTGCCGGCCTTAGTAGTTCCCGATTAGTCCAGATTTAGCGGCCGTTCACATCACATTTCAGGCGTCAAAGCGTAAACGTTTAAATACATAATAAGAGATTAAACCGTATATCTTGACGCACCCGTTGCCTAGAATTGGTGAAATGTGCCTCCTTTCTGTCCCACAAAAAGTATGGAAAGGAGTATCATCCAACTGAACGATTCTCATTGGTCGAAACGCGATCCAACGACCAATGAGAATCGTTCGTTTTCCGCTTGCCCATTTTATGCAGTATAAAAGCCATGGTTGGCTCATTCACATTAAATGGCAATTATTCGGTCTTTTACCTCCCCTAAAACATTCGTAAAACGAGACAACGCTGTATCTGTTGGTCTAAAAGGCGGCAGAAGAGCCAACGAGTTAGCGGTGACGTCACTCGCTCGTTCAAACGAGAAACAGTCTAATAGGACCTTAAGACAAGTCATGTGACCACGGAAGCCGAACGCTGGGAGCCCTGCTAACATTTTTCCAAAACATCTACTTTTATCCATTTTTAGCACCTTACCAGGAAATGATGACTGAATGACCTGCACTTTCTGCATTATTATGTTCCAAGCCACCAATCTACATGCAATACACAACAGGTAGAGGAGGCGGCTGCCTGGGAAACCGTAAAAGCCGCCTCTAATGTATGACTAGGCTGCCAGAGAGCACTGTGGTCTCCAGTAACATGGCCGCCGCTCTCCCGTTGTAGTTCGCCCTCTAGTGACGGCAGTAACAGCTGCGCGCTCTATGCCTCTTACGTCATCAGTGCGCGCCGCCTGCCCGCACAGGAGACATGTGGGAAGTACAGCATGGCTGAGCCTGGTCACCGCCGGGAATCCGGCCAGCATAAAGCTGGAACCCCGTCCACAAGGGCTGCCGCGGCCCTGTCCTGCCTCACGGCGCCGTCCTTCTCCGACGCCTGCGGCTTAATCAACAGCAGATACTCGTGCCTGGCGGTGAAGACGCATCGCAGGCACTTAGCGCTGTCGCCCAAGTATCTACACCAGAAGCGGAGCGGGATAAAGGAGCTCCTCAGCGCCGAACTGCTGAAGTACAACGTGGGGTAAGGCTTCTGGAATGTTCTGTATCACGTGGTGCTGCTGGGACTTGTAGTTCCCCCACAGCGATCAGTATGGTGCATAGGAGTTTGGTCAGCCTGTGGCGGGGGCCTTGCTTACTAATAGATATGGGGGGGAGGGGGTGACACTTATTTGCAAAACATGTTGGGGGTTACGGCGCAGTTTTGTGAAGCCCCATTGGAATCAATGGAGGCACAGCGTTTTTAATCAGTATTTTGAACGCTGTAAAACCCGCCTGTGTGAGAGCGGCCCGAGCGTGACTGCAGCGTACGGCCAGCTTCACACCAGCGCTGCGTTTTGGTTTTTTTTGCACCTGCAGGACAAGGTGACTTGCGCCTGGCCCGCGGACGCACGGATTGAGGTAATGAGCTCTAGATGTGTTTTTTCCAGCTGAGCTACGTGGTTTTTCACGCGTTCCCTGGTATATTACGCGCTCATTTGCGCACCCCACATAGACTCCTATGGAGACCTCTGGTACGCTGAAAAATAGAACCTGTTCACGTGATTTAAAACGCCCCGCAAAATACGGTGATGTGAACAAACCCATTGAAATCAACGGTTTTAGCTTTCTGTGTATTGCACATACAAATCTGCCCGTGTGAAGCCGCTGCGGGAAATCCGAATCAAAATCTGCGCTGATGCCAATCCGCTACAGACGGCACGTCTTCAATTAACCCTTTCCAATCCATTTATTTTTTTCTCACCCATTTTCCCCAGCTCCAAATAAATTGGAGCTGGGGAGAATGGGTGAGAAAAAATACATTTTCTCTGCACCCTCCTGAACTAACAGAGTTCAGGAGGGTGCAGGGAGGGACCTGCTTACCTGACCGGTGTCTTGTGCATTCTCCTTCTGCCTCCCGCCTCAGCGATCATGTGACCGCTGGGGTCAGGTGACACCTGGCGGTCCCATGATCGCCGTGTCGGGAGACAGAAGGAGAATGCGCAAGACGCCGGTCAGGTAAGCAGGTCCTTCCACGGTGCAGGCTCCCGACTCGGCGTTCATGTGACCGCTGGGGGTCAGGTAACAGCGGCGGTCACATGATCGCCGGCCGGAATCTCTATGCATTACATAGCGCTAATTGAGCGCTATGTAATGTGTAAATGAGAAGGCAGAAAGGGTTAAAAACCCTTTGTGCCTTCTCCTCGGGGGTCCTTGATGAGGATCAGTGCAGGACTGCATCTGCACCCAATGTGTCTGGTGGGCTGTCAGGGGATATTAAAATTGGTAAGTATGACATATTTTTGTTCTAGATCATTCACTGCTTTGGGGCAGAAACCTGAGTCGGTGCCTTGTCTGACTCCACTGAGGCTCTTGTGTAGGATCCTCTTGACTGCACCTCATCTGCCGCGGGGTAATAGGAGGACCGGATGTCCACATGACCTCTTTGTTCCAGTGGGAGCTCTGGGGGGACTATAGACTAAGCGATGGCATCATAGCAGCACTGATGTACTGACCAAGCAGGGAGAGATGAGAACGATACTCGCGATACAACTGGAATAATTCTCAGCACAAATAGGTTTTCATTTTACACCAAAGATCTTCTTTAATAGTATTTTTGTCTGTTTTTCTAGGTTGGCGGGAGTCCTTGTGGCATACGATAACATAAAGCTGGTTGGTGGACTGGGAGACATACACGATGATATTGGATTCATCCATGTCAACATCGAAGCGGATTTTGTCATATTTCAGCCAGAATGTGGGCAGCGGCTGGTGGTAAGCATCGCAGTGTAACCACTCTGTACTGGAATGTAGGCAGCGGCTGGGGGTAAGCATCGCAGTGTAACCACTCTGTACTGGAATGTAGGCAGTGGCTGGTGGTAAGCATCGCTGTGTAACCACTCTGTACTGGAATGGAGGCAGCGGCCGGGGGTAAGCATCGCAGTGCAACCACTCTGTACTGGAATGGAGGCAGCGGCTGGGGGTAAGCATCGCAGTGCAACCACTCTGTACTGGAATGTAGGCAGCGGCTGGGGGTAAGCATCACAGTGTAACCTCTGTATACTAGAATGTAGGCAGCGGCTGGGGTTAAGCATCGCAGTGTAACCTCTGTATACTAGAATGTAGGCAGTGGCTGGGGGTAAGCATCGCAGTGTAACCACTCTACTGGAATGTAGGCAGAGGCTGGGGGTAAGCATCGCTGTGTATCCACTCTGTACGGGAATGTAGGCAGCGGCTGGGGGTAAGCATCGCTGTGTATCCACTCTGTATTAGAATGTAGGCAGCGGCTGGGGGTAAGCATCGCCGTGTATCCACTCTGTACTGGAATGTAGGCAGCGGCTGGGGGTAAGCATCGCAGTGCAACCACTCTGTACTGGAATGGAGGCAGCGGCTGGGGGTAAGCATCGCAGTGCAACCACTCTGTACTGGAATGGAGGCAGCGGCTGGGGGTAAGCATCGCAGTGCAACCACTCTGTACTGGAATGGAGGCAGCGGCTGGGGGTAAGCATCACAGTGTAACCTCTGTATACTAGAATGTAGGCAGCGGCTGGGGGTAAGCATCACAGTGTAACCTCTGTATACTAGAATGTAGGGAGCGGCTGGGGGTAAGCATCACAGTGTAACCACTGTATCCTGGAATGTAGGCAGTGGCTGAGGGTAAGCATCGCTGTGTATCCACTGTTCTGGAATGTAGGCAGCGGCTCGGGGTAAGCATCGCAGTGTAACCTCTGTATACTGGAATGTAGGCAGTGGCTGGGGGTTAAGCGTTGCAGTGTAACCACTCTGTACTGGAATGTAGGCAGCAGCTGGGGGTAAGCATCGCTGTGTATCCACTCTGTACTGGAATGTAGGCAGCGGCTGGGGGTAAGCATCGCTGTGTATCCACTCTGTACTGGAATGTAGGCAGCGGCTGGGGGTAAGCATCGCTGTGTATCCACTCTGTACTGGAATGTAGGCAGCGGCTGGGGGTAAGCATCGCTGTGTATCCACTCTGTACTGGAATGTAGGCAGCAGCTGGGGGTAAGCATCGCTGTGTATCCACTCTGTACTGGAATGTAGGCAGCGGCTGGGGGTAAGCATCGCTGTGTATCCACTCTGTACTAGAATGTAGGCAGCGGCTGGGGGTAAGCATCGCTGTGTATCCACTCTGTACTGGAATGTAGGCAGCGGCTGGGGGTAAGCATCGCTGTGTATCCACTCTGTACTGGAATGTAGGCAGCGGCTGGGGGTAAGCATCGCTGTGTATCCACTCTGTACTGGAATGTAGGCAGCGGCTAGGGGTAAGCATCGCTGTGTATCCACTCTGTACTGGAATGTAGCTTTCAATATGAGCCAACGGTAGTCTGGATTAGAGAATGCCTTTTCAAGTTGTGGAGCCCCCTGAGACATGCAGATCAGTGGTAGCTTCCAGTGCAAGGGATTGTTTTCTTTGCTGCATTTCATGGTAATTATTAACAATCAACACCTCCCATGTGTCTTTTGGCAGTGGCTGTTAAGGGGCTGAATAATGCCATACTATGGTGTTGTATTATATTGTATGAGTGGTCAATTGATTACAAGTTCAAGTCCCCTGCGAGAACTATTTAAAAAAAAAAAAAAAAAAATTTGGTATCGCTGCATCCATTTCACGCTCTTCAGAAATTCTTTTAATTTTTTATTTTTTTTCATCCTTTTTATATGATACGTTAATTCCATTAAAAACTCAACCCAACTCCTCTTGCAAAAAGCAGGCTCTCGGCAGCTACGTTGATGGAAAAAAATCAGACTTATGATTTTTTTTTTTTTTTTTTGACGGTGGGGTGAAAAAAATAAAAAGGCCACATCCTTAAAGGGTTAATGACGTTTTTAGTCCTTGTCTGATTGTTACTCACCAGGCATAGTGAACATGTTAGATGTCTTTGTATAAGAGGAGCAACTTGGTATACGGTCTTATGGGAAAAACTTTAGTATAACTTAGAATTTAGTGAAGCAGTTTTCCAGGACTGAAATATTGATCAGCTCTATTCAGGATAAGCCATCAATAGTTGTTGGACAGCGGTCCGCAGCCAGGGACCGCTGTGTTGGTGTGCAGAGCCAATGTGCTGCTGCAAATGTACAGCTCTGTACACACTGCACTGGCCAAGGATGGTGTTGTAGGCACCGTTTCCATTGAATGGGAGCTATACTTGCAATAGCATCCCAGACTCTGATGTGTGCTCCATAGTCCATCAAGCAGCTGATCAGCAGGGAGTCCCGGGCTGCAGACTCCTGCTTGAACAATTGATGACCTATCCGGAATATACAGTTAGGGCCAGAAATATTTGGACAGTGACACAAGTTTTGTTATTTTAGCTGTTTACAAAAACATGTTCAGAAATACAATTATATATATAATATGGGCTGAAAGTGCACACTCCCAGCTGCAATATGAGAGTTTCCACATCCAAATCGGAGAAAGGGTTTAGGAATCATAGCTCTGTAATGCATAGCCTCCTCTTTTTCAAGGGACCAAAAGTAATTGGACAATGGACTCTAAGGGCTGCAATTAACTCAGAAGGCGTCTCCCTCGTTAACCTGTAATCAATTAAGTAGTTAAAAGGTCTGGGGTTGATTCCAGGTGTGTGGTTTTGGATTTGGAAGCTGTTGCTGTGACCAGACAACATGCGGTCAAAGGAACTCTCAATTGAGGTGAAGCAGAACATCCTGAGGCTGAAAAAAAAGATAAAATACATCAGAGAGATAGCAGACATGCTTGGAGTAGCAAAATCAACAGTCGGGTACATTCTGAGAAAAAAGGAATTCACTGGTGAGCTTGGGAACTCAAAAAGGCCTGGGCGTCCACGGAAGACAACGGTGGTGGATGATCACCGCATACTTTCTTTGATGAAGAAGAACCCGTTCACAACATCAACTGAAGTCCAGAACACTCTCAGGGAAGTAGGTGTATCTGTCTCTAAGTCAACAGTAAAGAGAAGACTCCATGAAAGTAAATACAAAGGGTTCACATCTAGATGCAAACCATTCATCAATTCCAAAAATAGACAGGCCAGAGTTAAATTTGCCGAAAAACACCTCAAGAAGCCAGTCCAGTTCTGGAAAAGTATTCTATGGACAGATGAGACAAAGATCAACCTGTACCAGAATGATGGGAAGAAAAAAGTTTGGAGAAGAAAGGGAACGGCACATGAATCCAAGGCACACCACATCCTCTGTAAAACATGGTGGAGGCAACGTGATGGCATGGGCATGCATGGCTTTCAATGGCACTGGGTCACTTGTGTTTATTGATGACATAACAGCAGACAAGAGTAGCCGGATGAATTCTGAAGTGTACCGGGATATACTTTCAGCCCAGATTCAGCCAAATGCTGCAAAGTTGATCGGACGGCGCTTCACAGTACAGATGGACAATGACCCCAAGCATACAGCCAAAGCTACCCAGGAGTTCATGAGTGCAAAAAAGTGGAACATTCTGCAATGGCCAAGTCAATCACCAGATCTTAACCCAATTGAGCATGCATTTCACTTGCTCAAATCCAGACTTCAGACGGAAAGACCCACAAACAAGCAAGACCTGAAGGCTGCGGCTGTAAAGGCCTGGCAAAGCATTAAGAAGGAGGAAACCCAGTGTTTGGTGATGTCCATGGGTTCCAGACTTAAGGCAGTGATTGCCTCCAAAGGATTCGCAACAAAATATTGAAAAAAAAATATTTTGTTTGGGTTATGTTTATTTGTCCAATTACTTTTGAGCTCCTTAAATGTGGAGTGTTTGTAAAGAAATGTGTAAAATTCCTACATTTTCTATCAGATATTTTT
This sequence comes from Eleutherodactylus coqui, assembly GCA_035609135.1. Classification (NCBI taxonomy): domain Eukaryota; kingdom Metazoa; phylum Chordata; class Amphibia; order Anura; family Eleutherodactylidae; genus Eleutherodactylus; species Eleutherodactylus coqui. Next base: position 68,222,041 of record CM069416.1, on the reverse strand, counting down.
GTTCAGCCCTTTAAATTAAACGTTACAATCTGCACTTGAATTCTGTTATAGAGGCTTCATTTCAAATCCAATGCGGTGGCATGCAGAGCCCAACTCGCGAAAATTGTGTTACTGTCCAAATATTTCTGGCCCTAACTGTAGGTGATCAGTCGTTCAGTCCTGAACACCCCATCCGGTCCAATGCAATCAATGATCCTCTGCAATGAAGGTCAGCCTGTGCTGTGTGAGGATGCATGTAACAGTGGTGCTCACAATATGATCTAATGAATATGGGTGGTTTCACACCTGTGTTTGGTGTCTAACAGCTGACAACCCGACCTGCTTCTGCTTGACGTCAGAAGCAGGGGGCTTTAATCCCGCGCCATATTTTTAGACGGGATTAAAGCTCAGGACCGAGCACTGTATGTTTACCGTGGTTGATCCTTGACGAGTTAATGTCAAGAATTGTCATCATACACCTGTCATCATAGACTTCTACGCCATTGACCACTCACCATCCTGCCCTGTGTAACTCTACGGGCTAATGGCGTTGATGAGTATGCCACACCAGCTTTTTACAGTATGTGGATCATTTTCTGTGATCCACTTTATTACTGCACCGCCTCTTGAACCTATTCAGACTTGGTCCAACAAAGCACCTTGCAAAAAGCCCCTAAAGATCCTCCGCTGCTAGTAACTACAATTGGAAGCTTTGTGTTCATCCAGAGTTTTGCTTTATGATAAACTGAACAGAAAACAATTTTGTGTGTCGGCAAATTTGAATATGCAAGTTTTTATTTTTTGTTCTTCTAGGGTGTTGTCAACAAGAAGGCGCCCACTCACATTGGGTGCCTGGTCCATGGCTGCTTCAATGCTTCCATACCGAGACCCTTCAAGATTTCCGTTGAAGCCTGGCAGCAGATGAAAGTGAATATAGGCGATGAGTTGGAATTTGAAGTCTTTCGATTGGACTCGGATACAGCAGGTGTATTCTTCATTCGTGGCAAATTGGATTGGAGGTACGTTTCATACTTGTATACATTGTGTGTAAGCTTTTCGGGGATCGTGCTGTATCGTTAATAGGCTAGTGAGGCACGCAATTTTTTTATGGCCAAATCCATAAAAAGTTGCATTCTGTGAAGTAACCTATATTATGCGCTCTCTTATACAACTCGCCATTTTAAATCTTTCTTACTTCTATTCCTTATCACATTGTTTTTCTTGTTGTAAACCCTTGAGTGTTAAGGGGTTAATGTATTACCCTCCAGTGGTAGGGTTTGTTTGAAGTGGGCCTGGCTTTAACAGCTGAGACCCGTGCTTCAACCCTTTACACACTGGAGTCAGTGCAATCGCAGCATGTAAAAGGCTGACAAAGGGAGGGGGCTCCCTCTGTCACCCATCGGACCCCTGCGTTGTCCCGATGGGTTGCTATGGCACCCATAGGCTTGACTATAGTTTCCGGGTCTGCCAGCTACGGTGACCTATGAGGCTGTCTCTGGCTGACCTCATAGGCTTTCTAATGCACTACTGTACTAACGTATATTACAAAAGTGATTAAAAAAATGCTGATAATCAAGTTCCCCAGTAAATAGGGTTGCCACCCAGACGGTAACTTCACTGGCCTGGCCGTTACTTTTTCTGCCAGGCCGGTATTTTTCTTTTTACAGGCCAGTATTTTGGTTGGGCTGCCGTGTCCCCCCGCAGGGATGAAGAAAACATATGCCTCATGCGGCAGATGTTTTCTTCATCCCTGTGGGGAATAAAGAATTCCCTACCTAGAGGATCAGGCTGCTGGCACACCTTAATTGTTTTTCAGGGGAGGGCTTTAAATTTAAACCCTTCCCTGAAAAACAACCCAAACTGGTGTAAAAAAAAAAATCATACTCCCCTTTCTTCAGCTGCCAGGGCTCAGCTGCATCCTGTCTCCGCTGTCCCCGGCTCTGCTGAAGTTCTTTCAGCAGCCTGGCAATTAAAGTCCCCTCCTGCTAAGAGCTGCTTCTGATTTGGCTGAGGCGCTCAGCCAATCACAGGCAGCTCTTGCCTGTCATTCATTGAATGTTGTGTTTTGTTTTTTTTTCCATTTTCCTTGGGGAACTTGAACTTGCAGTCATTTCATCACTTCTATAATATACTGCAATACTTCAGTATTGTGGTTTTACCAATTTCAACAGGCAGGACAATAGGCTTGAAGGGAATGTGTCGCCAAATTACGTAAAGTTTTTATGCTAAACATATTTTTAAGATTTTTCTTTTTTTAATTATTTGCTTCTTTTGATATCGCAATCTCTGTATTAACGGAAAAAAATCCTGAATTTTTCATATTGATCACCTTGGCATGAAAATCTTGCAAAATTTGTGCGTTGCGAGAGGCACAAATATTAAAACCTATTCTATCTAGCTGCATGATCTCCTGTTTTTACAGGGGTTTGTGGCAGCAGCGCCGGCCCCACTGAAAGCATTGTGAGAACTCTTTGATCCTCTGCAACTGCTGTGGCAGCTTCAGCAGGGATTCCCTTCATCCCCGCAGGGATGCGAGGCTGTTTTCACATGAAAAACTCCTCACTTCCACATGGTGGCATGTGTGATTATCGGGCCATGAATCTCAGCCCGATATCGCCCTCGCCAGTGTGAAGGGGCCCTAAGGGTGTGTCCACAAGTGACTGATTTGCTGCAAATTTAGTTGCAGATCTATAGCAGATTTTGCCCTTTCAATTCATATTCTGTATATAATCTGCAGCAAATCGGTGACATGTGAACACACCCTAAGGGCTCCCACACACTTATAATTTTTAACGCGAATGTCCATGGGACTTTCTAATGCTAAAAACGCATTGCACGAAAATCGCAAAGCACAAACTTGCGATGCATTTTTAGCATTCGAAAGTACCCCTGACATTCACAAGTGTGTGGGAGCCCTTAGGCCTCCTGCAGACGGCCAGGTCGGATCCAGCTGCGAGAATTCTCGCAGCGGGACCCAATCCGAGCGCCTGCAGAGAGCACCGCGGACTCACCCGCTCCCGCAGTTCCGGCTCTTTCATGTGCCGGCTGCCGGGCAGCCGGCGCATGCGCAGTCCGGAGACGGCGCCTGCAGAGAGCCCCCGCACAGCATTGGAGCATGCCGCGGTTTGTTTACTGCGCATGATTTCGCGCAGACAAATCACGGCCGTCTGCATAGGATTGCGTGCTGTGATGCAATCCTATGCAGGCGTGTACGGGCGGAAATTCTCAGGGGAATCCCGCCGCGGAATTTCTGCCCTTCTGCAGGCAGCCTCTGGGTACTCTTTTTTTTTTTTCTTTTTTTTTTTTTTTACACAGGACGACTATTGTTACTCTGCTTCCAAACAGGAGTGATAGTTCAGTGAATGAAGTCGGAGTGTGCTGGAGATCTCTTCCGGCCACCCGCCTCCATTGGCAGTGAACAGGCAGCTCATAGAACTTCATTAAACTGCCTGTTTAAACGGGCCGACATTAACCCAGCAACAATGACAAGTGTGCGATTCTTGCTCACTTACTCTGTTGGTTCCCGTGTTTATACTGGACGACAGCCGCCGTTAGTCACTCATTTGAATGATTATTCGAGTGACTGTCGGCCAGTGAAAAAGTACTCTAAGTATAATAATAGTCAATACTTCCTGTTATGTAGAGAGAACATTTCAGAAATCAATTAAATATCACAGGCAGGACCACAATGACAAGTAACACCTATATATGGATAAAAGGAACTACCATTCACAGTAGATGGACACAGCTTACCTCCTCCCCCTTTTCTGCAGGTCACAGAACAGTCTGCTAATGGCTTCTCTTCTGTCCATTGTGTGAATGGCCTATATTTTCTGCTGTGAAGCATCTCTTATTACTACCGTATTAACAGAAGTTCAGGAAGGATAGCCAATCCCATCCTTCTCTACAAACAATATACTAAAAAGATCTGCATCAGAAAATAAAAAAAAAATTGAAAAAAAGACCATCATTATCTTGGTTTTAATTGGCTTAAAAAAGTGATACTTTTCCTTTAAATACATGGCAGCCTTCATTTGTACATCACAGATGATGAAGGGGTTAACTACAACTTATCTGAACTCTACTGTTAAGTTCTGAAGTTGAACAGGATTTTGTCTGTTAGTTCTCAGACTTGAGATGTTAGTGACTTTCTCAATAATGTCTTTGTTTGCAAAGGCTGTGTCCTTCTCTAAAGACATCAAAGCGCTCTGAACAGGAAGGAAAGCACTTGTTTCCATTAGTGAATGAGCCTCCTGCAGGGCAGACGTAGAGTGCACACCTTGTTCGTGTACAGAGGACCCGTCGTATCCTTCTTGTAGGCCTTTTTTTTTTTTTTTTTTTTGCTGTTTATAACTATTTTGTGTCCTTTTAAAAATGCGTATCCAAAATGGATAAACATGGATGTATTCATGCAAGAAGTGACCCCTGGCTTTGTTCTTCCTCTTTCAGATTAGAAGCTGAAGCTCTTCATAGAATGAAAGAAATATCCGAGGAACAGAATGCAAATTTACCAGACAATGAAGTGCAGAACGGATCAGAAGTTGCAGAGGAAGCGGTAGTTGGTGAGACAAGCATTCTCCCAGAGGCTAGCCCAAAAAGGATAGGCAAACGTTTGTTCGAAGAAACCCTTTCACAAAATGAATGTATTGAAAACCAGGAGGATACAAACCTGAGTTTAGAAGAAGCTCCCAAGAAAAGGAGAAAGAAACACAGGCATCTAGAGGTTCTTCCTCAGGATCATTCTGTAGAGGCTATGGAGATTTCATCAATACATCAGGATTCTTTACGGAACACTGACAATGATGTAGCAGTAGACAGCAGTGTAGGTGGACTTGATGACATGCTGGTGGTTCCCTCAAGTCAAGAGCGTAAAGCCAAGAAGTCGAAGAAAAAGAAACGCAAGGATCACCTTGACCATGAAAGTAGTGTAAACAGTATAATAACTGAAGAGTCATCAATCATGGGGGATAGCATGTTAGAAGGACTTGGAACCGAACTCGGAACCACAAAGAAGAAACATAAGAAACACAAAAATGCTTCTATGATCCTAGATGAGGACCCTACTGCTGCCTCAGCCTCATCTCTAGAAACTCCAACAGATAATTTTAGAATCCAACAGAAAACCTCCAAAAAGAAGAGACACAAGCATCACCCTGACCTCGAGAGTAGTGTAAATATTGTAACAGATGAGTCATCAATCACCGGGGCTAGCATGTTAGAAGGACTCGGAACACAACCTGCAACCACTGAGAAGAAACATAAGAAACACAAAAATACTTCTATGATCCTAGATGAGGACCCTATTGCTGGCGCTGCATCATTTCTAGGAACTCCAGCAAAAAATGTCATCCAACAGGAAACCTCTAAGAAAAAGAGACACAAGCATCACCCTGACCTTGAGAGTAGTGTAAGCAACATGGCAGAAGAGTCATCAATCATGGCGGATAGCATGTTAGAGGTACTCGGAACACAACCTGGAACCCCAAAGAAGAAACATAAGAAACACAAAAATACTTCTATGATCCTCGTTGAGGACCCTACCGCTGCCCCGTTCTCCTCTCTATCTCCGACACCTAATTTCATAATCCAACAGGAAACCTCTAAGAAAAAGAGACACAAGCATCACCCTGACCTTGAGAGTAGTGTACACAATGGGATGATGGAAGAGTCCTCAATCATCGGGGATAGCACTTTAGAGGGACTCGGGACAGAACCTGGAACCACAGAGAAGAAACGCAGGAAAAAACATAAAAATACTTCTATGATCCTCTGAGGATCCTGCTGATTAGTAGTGCCTTATGTTTTGAAAGTCAAACAGACAACTATGTAATCCAACCCAAGATAAAGAAACACAAAAAGAAGCGCGAGACTCCAGAGCACTGAACTGGTGAAGCGAGGACCGCGGTTTCCAAGTGAAACAGGCTGCGACTATTCTGAGCGTAAAGTGAAGAGGAGGAGGAAAAAAGTGACTGTAGAGTTTGCTGATAAGAGTTTTGTAAATTATTTTCGTATTGAAACTATATTTTAATATTTGGAGGTTTATGTTAAATCAGTTTTAAAAGTTGTCAGCATCGCTGTACAGTGTATTAAAGAATGTGAATTTGACATTTAGTCAGGGTTATTTTTTTAACAGCGAGATTTGCATGTCCTAGAGCGGCGCTTCAGGAATGTTGCCCCAAATATGGGGTGTGTAAGTGATGGTCTTTCAGGGTTGTGTTATGAATAGTATCATTTGGAAAATGCTGTACCCCTTAGTTTGTTTTTTTTTTTTTTTGGTTTTTATTGTGAGGCAACCTCTTTAACAACTAGGTATGGCATAAAATCTGGATGCAGAAGACAAGCGGGGACACTCCGCTTGTCTTCTGCATCCTCCGCTCGGAGTGCTCGGCTGTATGACAGCCAGGTGCTCTGAGTGGGGAACAGCTGGATGCAGAAGACAAGTAGGGACCACCCCGCTTGTCTTCTGCATCCTCCGCTGGCAGCGCAAAGTGATCGCTCATCTTGGGCTGTAAATGACACAGTGATTATCGTTCAAGTCACTTAAGTGACATCTTTTGAGCAATAATCGTTGTCTAAATGGGCCTTTACAGGGGAAAACATGCAAGCAAAACAGATGCTCCAGCAGTTGCCTGGCAGTTTTTGCTAAACGGGCTATCGTGCCGTTTGGGTCCCTTTTGCTGGTCTCCGTCGCTTCGGCAGTCTTCCATGTAGTCCTCAGTGCTGAGAGAGCAGCCTTTTCCTTGTAAGGGGGCTTGAATACCCCGCCTCTAGCAAGAGATTGCTGTGATTGGTTCATTGAGCGCCGGCTCTGATTGGCTGAGGTGGTGTTCCTAACCCAATCACAGCAATCTCTTGCTGGAGGCAAGGTATTCAAGTCCTAGTACCAGAAAGAGAATGCTCACTCAGCGCTGAAGATTACAAGAAAGCCTGCCGGAGCGCCGCAGCCCAGCGTGAGGGACCCGAACGGCAACTGCTAGGTGAGTATTGTGTTTTGTTTTTTTTTTTTCTTTCTTTCTGTTATGTAGTGTAGCTAGGGTTTATTTTCAGGGAAGGTTTTATATTTCAAGTAGCCCCTCTAGGCAGGCTAGGGCTTATTTTTGTGGAAACTGGGTATATAGATGTGATTCCTTTAAACGCAGAGTAAGGCTCCCTGCATACCGCAGAGCCAGATTCCGCTGCCAGCAGTGGCATCAGCGCGTACCTTATCACTTTTATTTTCATCTGTGCTGCAGTTGGTCTGCACAGCAAGCCGTCTGATATGCGCAGTACAGTGTTTTTTGTTTTTTTTTCTCAGAAACCCTGCTTTTCCCGTGTCATTGCCTAGCAATGACGTAGAATTCGCAACCTTCCTGCAGTGTGTTTGCGGTAGGGCTGTGAATTGGATTGATTTCTATGGAAGCCGACTATACAGAATCCACAAAAAAAGAGTATCGACGCTAATAGTTGTGGATCCGCGGTGTGGACGCCCACCGCAGACTCCACAGCAAATATCCGTCTGTGGGCAAGAGCCCTAATACTTGCCATATGACTGCTTATAGCTAAACAATTTGGGAATCCTCTTATATCTGTACCTGATGATGTGATACAGATAACATCTACAAATTATATGTATGAAAAGATCTCACAAGTGGGGTGGTTCTGGGGGTGTTTTGATAGATACTGGGTCCTTGGTCTAGCTTCCCTTCTTATGTCCTCCTATGATACAAGTTTCATACCTGTTCTTTTATTTACTGTTTTCTCACAGCTTGGGAGCCATAACAGGGGTGTTGCTGCTTTCTTCTAAAAACAAAGATTGGGGTCCTATGTATTCTGGATAAATGGAGCAGTGACCTGTTCCATTCATGTTGTTGGAACTATCGGAACTAGCTGAGCCCCTGAACTTTGTATCTCCGGCAGTGCCATTGAAATAAATAGAACAGTTACCGCTCCATTTATTCGAGGGTACATGTGACTATAAATTGAGAATTGGCTTAGAAAAGTCTCAAATTTGGACTCGAGGCTTGTTTACTAGAAAAAACCTTTGCCAATGTCCCTTTATTTGTATATAAAATGAAAGTGGTACCATCGTGTATGTAACGACCTGTACAATAAATTGAGTGTGGTATGTATCCTGCACAGAAAAAAACTTTAAAATACCCCCTAAAAAAACTGTTAATGAGGCAGAATGCTTTTTTTTTTTTTGCTCGTTTTGCCTCCCAAAGAACACGAAAAGTTATTTCAAAAAGCCATATGAACCCCCATGTGCTACAAATAAAAACCAAAGCCAGTCACCCAAAAATCAAGCCCTCAGAGCTTTGTCTATGGAAACCTAAAAAAAATTATGGGAATTTGAATGCAGCAATGTAAAAAGGGGTTTTATTGTGCAAAAGTGGCAAAACCTAAAAAAAACCAAAAAACGGCATTGTCTTAACCCCTTAGTGACAGAGCTTTTTTGCTTTTCTCCATTTTTCGTTTTTTCCTTCTCCCTGACGTCGCTGTTTGAGGACTTTGTTTTTTGCGGGACGAGTTGTGTTTTTCAATAGTACTATTTATTGTACCATATAATGTACTGAAAAACTTTTAAAAAATTCTAAGTGGAGAGAAATGGAAAAAAAAAACGACATTCCACCATCTTTTGGTGTGTCCTGTTTCTCTACGGCGCACAAACTGCAACAAAAATTACCCAATAACTTTATTCTATGGGTCAGTACGATTACTACGATACCAAACCTATATAGGTTTGGGTTTTTTTGTTTTGTTTTTTTGTCTATGGTTTTTTGTGTTTTGTACTAGTGTTTTTTTAATTTTTTTTTAAGATTTAATATTTTTAAATTTTCTGTGGCCATTTTCTGCTCACAATAACTTTTTATTATTCCGTCGACATAGTTATGTGAGAGCTCATTTTGTGTGGTACGTCCTGTCAATTCCGTTGGTAACATTTTCGCATACAATTGACTTTTTGATCGCTTTTTATTACTCTTTTTTTCCTCAGAGATGGGGTGACCAAAAAAGTGTATTTTGGGCGTTATTTTTTTTTTTCGGACCATGCTCATCGTGCAGGCTAAATAATACATTACCTTGATAGATCGGACTTTTACGAACGCAGCGATACCAAACACGTATTTTTGGTTTATTATTTTGTATTGCAAATATGGCAAAAGGGTTTTTTTGGAACCTTTTATTACTTTTTTTTTAAAAATAATTACTAAAACTTTATTGATCTCTTACACTTTCTTTTAGTCCTCCTAGAGGACCACAACGAGCGATGCTTTGATCGCTCCTGCAGTGTGACGTAATGCTATAGCGTTACGTCATACTGCTTTTTGACAAGCAGTCTATCAAGCCACCCTACGGCGATGGCTGGATAGGCAGTCTGCTAAGGCAGCCCTGGGGCCTTTCAGAAGGCCCCCGGCTGCCATGATACCCGCACGGCTCCCCCGATCTCACCATATGGGGGGGCGGCCATACAGGACCCCCGAACAGCGTTCGAAGGATTTAAATGCCCCTGTCAAAATTGACAGCAGCATGTAAAGGGTTATTAGCCACGATCGGCCGTATGGCCGATTGCGGCTATTGCCTGTGGGTGTCAGCTGTAATAAATAGCTGACGCCCGCGGTGTATCTCCCTCCATACACGTCCTGCAATAAAAATACTATAGGGCCGTCACTAAGGGGTTAATCATACTGACCCGCAATAAAAATGTATCATGCTACTTATGCTGTATGATTAAGGCAGTAAAAAAGGGGGGAAAGTTTTACAATACACTACATGTGCCCAAAAATTGCACCAATAAAAACTACAGTTTGCCACACAAAAAACAAGCCCTCATACGGCCGAGTTTACAGAAAAATAAGTTACAGCTTTTGAAAAGTGGAGATGAAAATTCACCGCCCCCCCCCCCCCCCCCCCCCCCCAATTCGTTGTCACCGTGCCTAAAATAGTCCGTGTCCTTAAGGGGTTAAAACTAGATAGAAAAACAAATCCCATTTTTATAATCTTATAATTTTTGTAGATTTTTTTCTATTGTTTCCTGTACATGAGTATGGGGCGGCCATCTTTCCTGAGCTGCATTTAACAGTGTTTAGAAGATGGGCTAAAGGCCATTCACACAACGGACAGGGGGGGGACTCGCTGACTTGTAAGGGAGGCTATTCTAGACCTGCACTGACATGTACAGAGGTCATTGTACATGGAGGGGAGTAGATAGTCCCAGTTTATACCCGTTATGAATGGTGGACCATGTTACGTTCATATAGGTGTTACCTGTCAGTGTAATACTGCCTGTAATGTTAGATGACGGCTGCAAAGCTTTCTCTACAGATCAGGCATTTTCAGACTAGTATTAGGCTCTGTGGTCAGTGTGAAAATGCAGGATTATAAGATTTATTTATTTTTTTAACTATAGATGGTGACTGAAAATATAAAAAAAAAAAATGGAAAAATTCTGAAATGTTTAATTTTCAAAAATTTGATTTATATAATAGGTAATTTTCTGATGACGCATTCCCTTTAAAACCCGTGTTTGAAATATTACAAATAGAAAATATTTTAGTATAAAAATGTAAGGATTTGGACAGTTACTCTGGTTTTCACACTAATCTCTATGTGAAATAGTCTGAAATTTGTTATGTAGAGAGAACTTTTCAGCAGCCATCCCCGTTTCTCAGACAGGATTACAATGCATAGTAAGCCATACATATAGATAACACCGGATCCACCATTCCCATCCTCCCCGGTTTCTTCTCACGTTAATGGTTTTGTTGTAAGGAAGAAGGGCTCACTCACATGGGCATAAGTTGGCTGCCTATTATGCACGTAACCTTTTAGGGCAGGCTCCTGCAAGCATATTTGAATTGCATTTTACACGCGCATAATACACGGTACATCGCAGCAATTGACTTTTGCTGTGACGCTCGTACTAGAGGTTTTCATTGCGTAAAAAAAAAAACGCAGCATGTTCTATTTTACCACGTATTATGGGCCGTAGAGCCCTATTCCTTATGGTAACGTTCTAAACGCTGTACATACGCAATTACAGGGCTTATAGGCAGCGTTTATTAGTAACAGAGTGAGAACTTACCTTGTTTCCCTGAAAATAAGCCCTAGTATGACTTTCCAGGATTTTTAAGGATGTTGTTGTAAGCCCTACTCCAAAATTAAGCCCTCCTTACTGTTAATAAAAAAAAAAGTCAATTCAAATAGTGTCCTGGCAGCCATACGTGTAAAAAAGTGAAATCTTTTTGAGCAAAAAGTAGTGTAAGACACTTATTCTTATATTATAAGTCTTATTCTAAGGGAAATGGGGTAAAAAAATGAAACCATGAGGCTGCACCTGTCTGTGCGTGAGATACGCTGGCCTGCGCAGTCAGAAATCACTGCTGTACGTGGTGATATACCGTCTCGAACGGCGGCACAATGTGTTCCACGTGCAGCCTTTTACCACACACTCGGGTGCACCCAGTCTCACACGCAGTAAATGTGCTCGTTTGATGTAAACCCATAGGCAGAGCCTGATAATGGACGTGCATATAGGCAGAGATGTTCTAAATAAACAGGTAAGTCGTGCTAACATCTCTGCATACTTGGGCTGCCATCACATCTGCGCCAGAGGTTTCACTTTCATGCTCCATTTAAAGAGGAAAGGAATCCCTTGATCGAACGGATCAGTCTCATGACGGAACCGACCAGCGATGATCAGACCCCAATTAATGTAATGGGGTCCATTCAGTTCCACTCAGATACCCGGCATTTTACTGGAAGAGAAGAGACTACATGCAGCTCTATTTCTATTTTGTGCTGAATCTGTGACGGACCTGCCGAATGAAGGGGCCAGTGCAGATGTAAACCTGGCCTTACACAATTATTACGTTTATATGCAAAGATTTTGCTACTGGGAGAAAAACATGTTATTTACATGAAATCTAGTGAGCTGAATCCGAATCTGAAGTCAAAATGTGCCTAGGATGTCTAGATCTTGTGTTATAGGCCAACTACAGTTTGGCGACAGTTGGGTAGATTAGCCCACGTATTGATGCATGGCAACATAATTGCTGCACCATTACCTGCATCATGCTTTCCAGCAAACAAGTAAAAAAAAGTTTTTCCTGGTTGTGAGCGATCGTTACAAAGTGACGTGGTGGCCATCCAGTTGTGTCTGTCATAATACAACTGGATTTTGAAGTACACTGTTGGCAGATATGTGTTACATGCATCACTGGATGATCGAATGAAAGTGCACCTGCCATCACTTCACATTAGGCTGGGCCTAATGGAAAAACTGGGTCGTGGCTATTGATCAGAATGGAAATGGTTTCCAGTACCTGAAGGACAAGTTTGGAAAAACCAAAACGGAAGCCAAGCTCAGAGCAGGAATTTTTGTTGGTTCTGAAATCCACGAATTAATGTGTGATTACACATTCAGATCCAAGTTGAGCACGCTTGAAATCGCCGCTTGGGATGCATTTGTGCTAGCTGTGCAAAACTTTCTTGGTGACCATGGGGCTGACAACCAAGCTGAACTTGTAAGCAACATGTTGGCAGCATAACCGCAACTCAGCTGCCGAATGCCGCTAATTTTTTATATTATCTGGATTTTTTGGGGAACATGAGTGATGAACATGGGGAAAGATTCCACCAGGTTATTGCCACCATGGAAAAAAGATATCAAGGCCACTTTAACCCCAACACAATGGCGACTACTGCTGGTTTCTGCAGCGGTCAACAGCAGAGACATATGCAATAGCAAGTTCCTTAAGCACTTTTGAACAGAGTATGTGCATAGTATAAAGACTCAAGTGAACTTTTTATTTGCACGTTTGTTGATGTGCGCAAGTTTTTGTAATCTTTCAGGTTTGAAGTACAATGTAGTTATGTACAGTGGCTGTATCACGAACATAAAATCAGTTTTAGAAGTAGCCAATGATACAGTGTATACCTTCAGAACTGCACGTCCAAGCGAAAAATCCGACTACAGATTTGGACTCTACACCCTCTGTTTAGTATTGGACACATGAAATACCCCAAGTAGCAGACACTTTATTTCCTGTGATCCAGTGTTACCAGATGGTGCCTTACTACCAGGTTTTGCACTTTGATGGTTTCAACGTGCGCACCCCAACCCAGGGCAGTTGTGTCTGTCACAATACAACTGGATTTTGAAGCCAATGAACCCCCCCCCCCCCACCACCACCTTGATAGGTTCAAGGTTGACAGCCACCAGCACAAGGATACCCTCACTGTGTTCTCTTATGTACATCCTTTTGTCCAGCGAGAAGTGCCTTCTGTCCAAGACTAAAAGAATTACGCCATGTAGAGCCTTTGTGTGGGATTGAGCCCATGCTACCCCCGGGATGCATTAAGTTAGCTTTCCTAATAATGATATTGCTGCCTGGATAGAGCACGTTTTTGTCTTTCAGAAATGGTCTCGTGGAGCTGCAGCCCCTGTATCTTTGTCTTGGGGAGGAAAATGCATTGATTCTTTGAGTCTAGCAGGATGGCTAGAAACAACTTCTTTTGGCTGGGGGTTATGTCCAACTTTTCCCAGTTTATATTCCACCCCAACTATTGAAGATGATAAATAATCATTACCAGATGTTCCACTAGGAGTTCGTCCAAGTAAGGCACAATCGCGATCAATTTCTGTCTCAGATATGCCCCCCAGTTTTGCCATGATCTTGGTGAAAATGCAGGGGGGGGGGGGGGGGTAGGTGAATTGGAAATGTCTCATCTGACTCTTCAGGATCTGGATGCTCCTTGAATTCTGAAGACATGGTACTTTTTCAGAGTCCGAGTAATCGCCTGAACTACAAGGCCTCGTCGAACGTTTTGAAACAGACACTGTAGCAGGCTGTATGTCTTGTGACGTCAGGGCTGAGCGGACTTCTTCCCTGATCAGCTGTCTAATGTCATCCTTAAATCCCCCCCCCCCCCCATTCCTCTTCTATAGCTTTAGCCATGCATAATTTGCATAGCTGCTTCACATAGGTAGAGGGCAATCTTTTTGTGCATTCCGCACAATTTTTTGGCCTTGTCTTTGGTGGGCCATCTACCTTCTTGTCTCTCTAGCAATAACGTGGAAAGGCAAATAAATGCATAGACATTTCTCTTTAAAAATGACATTGAATCAAGCGTTTTTACCTAACAGGCGACTTGCGCCCCCAGAGGTAGCAGCCGGTTCGGGAATGTCTAGGTCTGCAGTACTCATCCTGTCCTAGTACTGCAGGCTCCCTTTGGACAGTAAGTCTGCAACTGCAGAGCTTAACTTAGTATCCACCTTTTTGTCTTTAATCCAACATGATTGGGTAATTGTGCCAGTCACGAGGCACTGCAGGCTCCGCTCTCTACCAGCGCTGCCACTTAGGGGAGCCTCAAAGGGCCGAGCCCACCTCCAATGCAGGCCTCCAAGGACCGACCGCATGGAACCCCCAATGGGCCACGGTGGGGAGGAATCTTGCCTGTGTGAACTGCCCGATGCAGTGTCTCAGGAGACAATTCTCAAGAAGGGCGGCCAGATCTCGTGAACTCTGATCCTTTGTAAGTATATATCTTGCTGAGATCTCCCTCCAGCACCTCTCTGCGATACCTGCCTCTTGGCAGGACAGGAAAAACACTGAGGAAGGTGGGAGAGGGGAGAGCTTTTAAATCTTTTGTGTGTTCTTAAACCTCTCTATGTTTCTGTCTTATCAGGAGGAGGCGATCTCAGGTGGTGCTGTCATTGAGATAATAGGGGAAAATAACTTATTCCCATTGCAAACCTTGTTCACCACACTCATTTTCTACTAGGGTTGCTCCACTCCTTCTATTTATTACTGTCTGCTCTTTCTTACAATGACATACACCTGGCAGAGCATGCTCATACCACTCTCCCATAGAAATCAATGGATCGGTTTCTGTCCACCGTCTGTGGCCCACGAGGCTGCTGTAAAGCATATCTCTAAATGATGTTAACTGCAACTTAAGCAAGATAGCCACTCTCATAGTCATGTACAGAAAATATACCAAAAACCTCTACAATCAGAAAATAAAAATAGATTAAAAAAAATACAGTTAAACTTCTAGTTTTGTTTGTAATTTGTCCAAAAGAAATCGGCTAACCTTGAAACCAATGAAACTCAAGGCAATTATTTCCATAGGAATCAATGTAAATTTAATTAATGCGTTCTAGACATTCCAAAAAACGCACCAAACACATTCTTGTACAGCGTTTAGCGCTGCTTTTTCAGCGCAGCGCTAAACGCTGCACAACTCTCCCATTCCTTTCCATGGGGCTGTTCACTAAAGTGTTTTCGGCTCTGCGTCTCCCATTGAAATGAATTGCCAGCGGTTTCAGCACTGCCAAAAACGCCGTGCAAGTTGGTACTGTGTTTTTGGGAGCGCTAAACACCCTAGCTACACTACCTGAGAGAAAAAAAAAAATCAATACCTTGCAGGTGTCCTGGGGGCCGCTCTTCGGACCTCCATGCAGACTGCTGGGCACTTGTCAAGCCGGCAGTGCATCTTGCTAGTGACGGGGATAAAAATCCCCCACCTCCAGCAAGAGATTGCTCTGATTGGTTGAGTCGGCTGAGTGAATGCCTGCTCAGCCAATCACAGCCAGTGCTGGATGCTCCAATCACAGCCATTCATCCATGAATGGCTGTGATTGGACATAGAGGCAATATGGGCCGGCGAAACTAGAAGCACGCAACGAAAGTAGAGGCGAAATTCTGCGTTGGAAACTGGCGAAAGAAGGCGGCAACGAAAGTAGAGGTATGACTATTGAAAACAAAAACTCTTGCCATTGAATATACAAAACAAGACTAATCAAAGAGGTGGAAAAGCAGGTACATGCAAACAGCACTTACAAGGCACGCTCCATTCCTAGGATGGCATGAATATGCTTATTTCAACCATATTGTGTGAAATTGACAGTATACATGTTTGCTGACTGCTGCTGTATAATGATCACTTACCTAAAAAATAAAGAGATATAAATGTAACTTATCTCTTGTCTTGTACTAGGAGTGCATCTCCAGTCAGTTGATAGACATAAGTAATGCTGCCCTGAGAGTTATTCATGCTATCCCATATACCAACGCTACTTTAGGAAAATCTAGTTAAAGGGGTTTTCTGAACTAGGTGGGCATTGTCTCCCTTCAGCCTAACCTACTAGAAGGCTGGAGGAGTGTTTAAACTAGGGACTGGGGGGGAGGGTAAAATGAGAAATAGTGGGGTAGCCAGTGTAATTAGCGATCTGGGTCCAAGCAAAGGGAATGGGGGACGAGCAGGGGGTGGGGTTAGTACAGTTAGAACTGATAGATCAGCCATAAGTACGAATAGCAACAAAACAAATTTAAAAAACAAAAAAAAATGAAATAAATTGTATGATCACGAATGCACGAAGTCTGATCGGTAAAGTGGGCGAGCTTGAAGCAAGAATGACTGATGAAAGTTATGATATGGTCGGAATTACTGAAACATGGCTTGATGATAAGTGCGATTGGGCGGTGAATTTGCAGGGGTACAATCTCTTCAGAAGAGACCGAAGGAACCAGAAAGGGGGAGGGGTATGTCTGTACGTCAAATCGAACTTGAAGCCGAGGCTACGGGAGGATATAGGGGTAGGAGACGAACAGGTGGAATCTCTGTGGGTAGAAATACGGGGAGGAAAAAATAACAAAATCCTGATAGGGGTCTTCTATCGACCACCAAAAGCAACAGAAGAAACTGAAGACTTACTACTAAGGCAGATAGAAGAGGTGTCAAAACGAAACGAAGTAATTATCATGGGGGACTTTAATTACCCAGATATAACATGGGAGA
Organism: Eleutherodactylus coqui; assembly: GCA_035609135.1. Taxonomy (NCBI): domain Eukaryota; kingdom Metazoa; phylum Chordata; class Amphibia; order Anura; family Eleutherodactylidae; genus Eleutherodactylus; species Eleutherodactylus coqui. Next base: position 68,205,283 of record CM069416.1, on the reverse strand, counting down.
ACGAAACCTGCAAATCTCACAGGGGTGATAAGTTCTTGAGAGTAATTAAAGACAATTACCTGAACCAACTTGTGCAGGAACCAACAAGAGGGAGGGCCATTCTGGACCTAGTACTAACCAACAAACCGGAACGTATAATGGGGGTGCAGGTTGAGGGGCACCTGGGGAACAGTGACCACAATATAATCAACTTCCAGCTGTCAATCAATAGGAAGCCTTATCAGGGAGTGACAAAGAAACTAAACTTTAGTAAAGCAAAATTTGATGAGCTTAGAACTACTATCGGTAACATTAATTGGGACAACATCCTCAAAAATATCAGTACGGAGGAAAAATGGGAAACGTTCAAAAGGATCCTAATCGCCTCATGTGAGCAGTTCATTCCCTTTAAAAATAAAAGAAACTCAGCTAAAAGGAAACCAATGTGGTTCGACAAGACGGTACGAGGGGCAATAAACGAAAAGAAGAAAGCGTTCAAACTACTAAAGCAAGAAGGCAGCGAAGAAGCACTAAAATCGTACAGGAAAAAACACAAAATATGCAAAGATACGATTAAAACTGCCAAGGAGGAAGCAGAAAGACGGATCGCAAAAGAGAGCAGAAACAACCCGAAGCTATTTTTCAACTACATAAACAGCAAAAGGATTTGCAGGGAGAGCGCTGGCCCTTTAAAAAACAATGCAGGAGAAATCATTGATGATGACGAAGGGAAAGCAAATCTAATAAACAGTTTCTTCTCAAGTGTGTTCACCAAAGAAAAGGAAATGCCACACGAGATGCAGGGGAATAAAACGAACCCCTCACAAAATATCTCATACCTAACGCAGGAGGAGGTGCGGAAGCGTCTAAAGAAAACTAAAATTGATAAATCACCGGGCCCAGATGGATTACACCCAAGGATACTAAAGGAACTAAGTGACGAGATAGCTAGGCCGCTATACCTAATATTTCTAGACACTATCAAGACCGGAGTAGTACCATTGGACTGGCGCATTGCCAACGTGGTTCCAATTTACAAAAAAGGGAGCAAAAGTGAGCCTGGTAACTACAGGCCAGTAAGTCTCACTTCAGTAACGGGAAAAATTTTCGAGGGGATTCTGAGAGACGCCATCGATGAGTACCTCAAGGAGATTAAGGGAATAACTCCTCACCAGCATGGATTCATGAAGGGTCGCTCATGTCAGACAAATCTGATCAGTTTCTACGATGAAGTAAGCTCTAAGCTGGACCAGGGAGAATCTATTGATCTTGTATATCTGGACTTCTCTAAAGCCTTTGACACCGTGCCACATAATAGGCTAATATACAAAATGAGGCAGCTCGGACTGGGCGAAAACGTGTGTAAGTGGGTAAAAAATTGGCTCAACGATAGAAAGCAGAGGGTGGTAATAAATGGTTCGTACTCTGATTGGACCACAGTCGCTAGCGGGGTGCCACAGGGTTCAGTATTAGGCCCGACTCTGTTCAACATATTTATTAATGACCTGATAGAGGGGCTGCACAGCAAAATATCAATATTTGCAGATGACACAAAATTATACAATATAATTAATGCAACGAAGGACAATGTGCGGCTACAAACGGACCTGGATAAGCTGGGGGCTTGGGCAGAAAAATGGCAAATGAAGTTCAATGTTGAAAAATGTAAGACTATACACATGGGCAAGAGGAACGGATGTCACAAATATTCACTTAATGGGGTACCACTAGGGAAAAGTGATATGGAAAAGAATCTGGGGGTATTAGTGGATAATAGACTAAACTGGAGTAACCAATGCCAGTCAGCCGCTGCAAAGGCAAATAAAGTCTTGGGGTGCATCAAAAGAGGTATAGGGGCGAAGGACGAGAACATTATCCTTCCATTATATAAGGCACTTGTCAGACCTCACATGGAATACTGCGTACAATTCTGGACACCGGTGCTCAGGAAAGATGTCACAGTGCTTGAGGGGGTTCAAAGAAGAGCGACTAAACTAATACATGGAATGACGGGACTGGAATACCCAGAGAGGCTGTCCAAATTGGGACTATTTACTCTAGAAAAAAGAAGGTTAAGAGGCGACCAAATAACCATGTATAAGTACATGAGGGGACAACACATGGATCTCTCCCGCGATCTGTTTACACCCAGGACCACGACGGTAACAAGAGGACATCCGCTACGATTAGAGGAAAGTAGGTTTCATCACCAACACAGAAAGGGGTTCTTTACTGTAAGAGCAGTTAGACTGTGGAACTCTCTACCGGAGGAAGTGGTGATGGCAAAATCCATAGAGGAGTTTAAAAGGGGACTTGATGTCTTTCTGGAGAAGGATATTACAGGATATAAATTTTAGGTTAAGTGTCAATCCTGGTATATAGGCAGGTAGGAACTATTAGGGGTTGATCCAGGGAACAGTCTGATTGCCATTAGGGAGCCGGGAAGGAATTTTTTCCCCAAAAGGGCTAATTGACTTCTGGCCTTGGGGTTTTTTGCCTTCCTCTGGATCAACACAGTAGGATAGACAGGCTGGACTAGATGGACAATGTCTTCATTCGGCCTTACATACTATGTTACTATGTTACATTATTGATGAGCTGTCCTCAGGAGAGGTAATCAATAATTGATCGGTGGGGGTCTGTCATTCTGAATTCTCACCACTCAACTGATGAACAGCGCCACTTCAGTCCATTCATTGTATAGCAGCTGTGTTTAGCGGAGTTCCAGATCTGTTCTTTTTCTCACGGAATTGCACAGCGTATTATGCGGGTATTGAGTGTGCACCTCCCATAGACTTCTGGGGGGACCTTTTGCACAAAAATAAAGCATGCTGTATTTTTTTTTTCGAGTGCAAGAAAGGGTTAAGAGAATGAACCCATTGAAATCAATGGGTTCTATTCTTTGCATTTAGCGTGTGCAAATATTTTTGTGTGAATCCGCCCTAAGACAGTGTTTCCCAATTCTAGTGCTCAAGTCACCCCAACCAGTAATGTTTTCAGAATATCCCATGGTAAGAACACCTGTGGCAATGTCTGAGGCACCGACTATAATTACATCACCTGTGCAACACTGAGGAAATCCTGAAAACATGAGCTGTTGGTCCTTGAGGACCGGAGTTGGGAAACGCTGAACATAGTGCTCATAGGGCAGGTCCTATAGAGAACAATGGCAGTGTGCGCTCACAGCCTGACGAGTCAAAAGTACTCTCCATGTGCCAACTACCACGGCTGACCACGCAGGAACAGGGAGCTAGGTATGTATAAAAAAAGTACATCCCAGGACTCTTCGGGACCTGGTCTTTGAGCACAATAACTTAGTTTATGGTGCTTATAGCTGGTGACCGGTTCCCTTTACATGGCTTTCTAGGACTTAAGGCCCATTTAGATGGGACGAATGTTGCGCAAAAGATGCCCGACACTCGTCCCCGCACATACTCGCTCTCGTGCTGCTGCAGGGGATCTAGTATCCTTAGCTTTCAGCGGGGAGGCTGCAGGAGATTTCTCTCCTCTTGCTCCGCCTGCCCCTCTCCATGGACAGAACACAGCAGTCGTTCAATACTGAACGGACGCTATTTACACTGAACGATCAGCTCATCGTCCATTGTTTATGCAGCATAGACGATGAGCTGATCATTCAGTGTAAATAGCAGCTGTTCAGTATTGAACAGCCGCTATGTTACGTCAATGGAGAGGGGTGGGGGAGAGAGTGGAGATAAATATCCTGCAGCCACCCTGGCCCCCTGCTGGCCTCTCTGTCAGCGAGCTAGTGATAGTCGCTAACGTGCAGGAGCACGGGCAACGTTTGCCTTACATTCATCCTGTGTAAATGGGCTTTACTACTAAGAAGGATACTTATAAAATAAGCACATGTCTCTATGGCTATGTAAGGTTTCATTCATGCTATTACATCCTGCAAAATACCAGCTGTCTGGACGGCAATTATAGTTAATGGGCTCCGTTTGGATCCGTTCAGCCAGGGGTGGTTGCTTACCTGTTCCCCCATCAAGCAGGATAATGGAAACCCCCAGTGCTGACAGGAATGAACCCTAACCCAGGAGTATCTATCCACCTCCCACTCCCAAATGGACTTGAAATTGGATGTACAACTTCACCCCATTCATCCTGGAGACAAATTCCCTTTTTGTGGGAGCACAAGGCTGTTTCTAATGGGGTTTTCTTGTCCAATAAAATATCCTTTATTTGTGGCGGATTGCATTGTTAAAAGGGTCGACCCTCACGTACCCTCTCTAAAATGCCGAAAATGGTTGTGCGACGAGAAACTCTAAACCCTTTCATTACATAGCCCCTCATTTTTAAGGCCGCCGGCTCCCTTTTTTAGGATGTGTAAAGAAATAGATGGTAGCGTCCCCTAAATCCATTGGGATCATTATGGCGGAGGTCACATGATTGACCCACTTGCCTGCCTCTGTGGCCGTGTTTTGATACAACAGGGGTCTCGCTGCCTGTTCTACAGTATTATAAAACTAACACGTTATTTAGCTCACACTTTGAACGCCATAAAACAATGTTGGGATTGCTGGTTTTCCCATTAACGCCACATCCAAAAAAAGAGTAATCTATACAAATTGGTCTGCTAAATCTTGATATGTAACACTTTAATGTTCTTCTAGAATGTAACCACATGATGGCGCTCTTGTTCTACTAGTTAATCAGAACAGTTTTTTTAAGTATCTCCAAACCTCAGGTTACTGATACTCCAGCGAGACTTACCATTCTGTTCTAGCATTTAGCTCAATCTCACTTTTCATACTTTGCACCTTAATCAAGCAGGTGAAGTGAGAAGCAAATATTTCATGCTGATTATGTATATTTATTTTGCACCATAATGTGCATTTCTTTTTTCAGAAATTTTAGATTTTGGGACTCCTGAGTAACTAACCGTACACGGCACAACTGACATATAGTTGGTAATATGTATCTTCTTTTAGGACTCAAGTCTCTTGTCTTAAATGGATCTGTCACTTGTTAACAGGCCGGTTCCCGCTACGTTTCATTGTTTGGTGACCCTTTGCAACCCTTCATGGGCTCTCATAATGATGAGATATTCCAGCAGGATAATGCATTGTGCCACCAGGCCCAACTTGTCCAGAATTGGTTCGAGGAGCATTCTGTAGGATTCCTACGATGGTGTGTTTCTCCTGCAATGAGCTCGGTCTGGCATATATGGGATATGGTGGGGAGATCCATTTACACCCAAAGTTCTGCACCTACACTGCGATTGCTGTCCAATGGAGCTGTGGGTGACATGGCTCAACATTAGAGATGAGCGAGCATACTCGGTAAGGCGATATACTCGAGAGAGCATCGCCTTTTTCGAGTACCTGCTGGCTCGTCCCTGACAATTCGGGGGTGGGGGGGAGTGGAGGGAGAGAGATCCCTCTCTCTTCCTCCCGATCCCCTCTGCAACCCCCCGCTCACCCCTGCGGCCCACAACAGATCTTCAAGGACATGTCAGCAGGTACTCGAAAAAGGCGATGCTCTCTCGAGTATATCGCCTTACCGAGTATGCTTGCTCATGTCTACTCAACATCTCTTCAGTAGTGTCTTGTCCACTGGTGGAATCAGTGCTACATTGAGCTGCAGAACTTTGCCAGGCTAACAGACGTTCTACTCAATATTTGTTCCTATCCCATGACTTTTGGCATGCCAGTGTATTTCCTTGTTGAGGGTAAGTACACACACAGCAAAATTTTGTCTGTGGTTTGTAAGCTCAAATTCCGAAGTAATGTACAGTACAATGTAAGTGAATCCAGTTGTAACCCTGGAATACTACCTTGGGTCAAAAATTCACCATATAAAGTTTTCAAAATTTTCAAATTTTGCCCCCAGAGTTATTAATTTTATTTATTTATAACAAGAAACTTGTATTGAGCTTTTATATGTATGATGATCTACTTGTCAGTTGTTGTACAGCTACTTTTAAAAAGAAAGTTACCGTCTTCCGTCTGTCCTGGAAGGTGTAGTATTGTAGGGCTAACAAACCCCATTCACTTACAGCAGAAAACACCTGTAGGAAGCCATCAGTTTTCAGTGGAAGTCTGTCATTGCAATGAGTTATGCTGTGAAAATCTGCACTAAAATCCGGATACAATTGTGGTGCAGATTTATGGTGTGATGTGCGACCATAGCCTAATGGGGTTGTCCCACAATCACATACTTAACGCATCTGCTGATGAGCTGATCACCGTAGGTATAACTCCTGAAGGTTTCCAGTAGCCACGTATATATTCTGATAGATTTCATTGTGCCTATCCGAATAAATGAGAGACCATGTAGGGCTACACGGCAACTTTGGTAGCAACGTAGATGGTGTGACCAAAGATTACAGCATAGCCTTGAAATCTCCTAATCTAACAGAAATCAGTGTAGTCACACCGTGACTCACAAGTAACAACTACCCACAGATTGCAAGAAGTACAGCTTTGCTGGACTTGTTGCAGTCACTGCTACTTAAGTCACCTGCATTGATTTCTATTATATTAGGGGATTGCAGGCTGGAGTCATCATGTAGCCTTAGCCTAATAAGGGAGATGGAAGAATACCTCTGCAGCTTCCCCTATTGAAAGTCAGCATTCCTGCAAGTTAATGTTGAACTCTTTATAATGGGAATTGAAAGCCAAGCCAGAATCCATACACAGGCAGCTGTTTCGGGGTGTTTTCTACTGCACGCTGATGAGGGGCAAACAGCCCAAAACAGCTTTCTGTGTATGAATTCTAGCTTGGCTTTCAATTCCTGTTGTCATTGTTACAAGGCTTGTATAAAGAGTCTAACATTGACTTGCAGGAATGCTGTCTTCTAATAGGTGGCGCTGCACAGGTATTTTTCCATCTCCCTTATGTGCATATTACCCAGAGGAGCATGAATGGCTTTATAAATCTCCCCACTCACTCACCACCTTGGTGCTCTCCCTAAGGAGAAAATATAGCATTCCTGACTCTAGCCTAATGCATGGCTGTGTTGAGTCCTACAAAGCAGGAGCATTCTTACTTGGCAGATGTCTACTTTTGCCAATGCTGGTGACACACCATATTTCAGCTGTATTTCTGTGTCTGTAAGGCCGGGCTTACATGAGTGTTTGGCAAAAGGTTGTGTGTAACGCAGCATTTCACCAAGGTGTGAGCCGGTGCATCACCACACATGACGGCGTATCTCACACACCCTGTCATGCGCAGTCTTCCTAGTTCAATTTTTTCATTTTAGTGATGTATAAGCGTCGCACATAGTCGCAGTGTAATTGCGTATGTACAGTGTTTAATAGGCACCCATAGAGAACAATAGGGCTCTATTGCACGTAATAATAATAAACTTTATTTGTATAGCGCCAACATATTCCGCAGCGCTTACATAGACGGGGGATACAGAAAGACAAAAGTACAAACATTACAGAACCACGGTTACATAGTAATCAATTGATGGAAACAATAGGGGTGAGGGTCCTGCCCCAACGAGCTTACATACTACAAGTAATGGGGTGATACAGAAGGTAAAGGGCTGGAGATGTGCACTGTATGGCGAGGTGGAGAGGGAGCGATGTTATACACATAGACAATGGTCAGACATTTAGACGTGTGACGGCAGAAACAGTATGACTGCAGGAGCAGTTTATGATGGCTAGCAGGGATTGCAGTCAGTAGGTCAGGGAGCATGTTATCAGGCGGCATACAGAGGGGTTTGTTTAGGGTATACCTCCCTGAAGAGGTGCGTTTTTAGAGCACGCCTGAAGTTCTGCGAGTCCTGGATTGCCTGGGTAGCCTTTGGTAGTGCGTTCCAGAGGACCGGTGCTGCTCTGGAGAAGTCTTGGAGGCGGGAATGAGAAGTTCGAATTAAAGGGGCGCTCAGTCTGGTTTCGTTAGCAAAGCGGAGAGCCCGGGCTGGTTGATGTATTGAGATGAGGGAGGCGATATAGGGGGGCGCTGCGCTGTGGAGGGCTTTGTGGATGAAGGTAGTGAGTTTAAATTGAATTCTGGATTTAACGGGCAGCCAGTGCAGTGACCGGCACAGGGCAGAGGCCTCCGAGTAGCGGCTGGACAGGAAGATGAGCCTGGCTGCCGCATTCAGGATGGATTGGAGAGGGTAGAGTCTGGTGCAGGGGAGGCCGATCAGCAACGAGTTGCAATAATCGAGCCGGGAGTGGATGAGGGCAACAGTAAGCGTTTTTAACGTCTCCACAGTGAGAAAAGAGCGGATTCTTGCAATGTTCTTGAGGTGCAGCTGACATGTTCGGGCGAGAGATTGGATGTAGGGGGCAAAAGAGAGATCAGAATCAAATATGACCCCAACGCAGCGGGCATGTTGTCTAGGAGTTATGGTGGCGCCACACACTGAGATGGAGATGTCAGGAGGAGGTCGGTTAGTGGAGGGTGGAAATACCAGTAAGTCAGTTTTAGAGAGGTTTAGTTTTAGGAAGAGAGAGGACATGGTGTTAGAGACAGCGGACAGACAGTAATATGCGGTAAAACAGATCATGCTGAGTTTCTTTATATTTACTCGCGTTTTATACGCAATGAAAAAACGCTAGTGTGAGTGCAACAGCAAAAATCAGTGTACAGCCAAATTCCAAGTATGATATGAATCTATGAGGCTCAAAGTTCAAGTCATGTCCTTCTAGAGTACAATAAGCGACCCGCTCCTTCCCCATTCCCCTTTATTTTGTCCTCATGCCTTAAAGGACATATTGGAATGGATTCTGTTCAAGAAAAGTAACCCTTTCACTGACAAGGACGTATTTAGATTGATATATTAAAGCCCCAATTGGGCCATATACATAATCCCACAACAAATCAAATAGTGACATTAATGGATTCATTGCACAATATCTGTCAAATAAAAGGATTAATGAAGGATTTCCCGCCGTGAATCTCTACAGGGTTCTCTGATCCCATATGTTACAGCTGGAACCTGGCTGTCAGTCATTGCCAGGCTCCCGTAGTGTTTGTGCAGTCGCTGCGTCTGAGCCCACGCAATCAGTGTGGCATAAATGTACGGCAGGGTGTGCCAAGGGGTAAACCGATTGTCTTAATTCTGGTTAATAAAGTTTAACCATTTCTAAGGCCGTCTGCAGATGGCCGGGACAGATCCCCCTGCGGCTCATCAGCTCCTGGCGTCTTCATTCTCTGCATACGCAGAGTGGAGCCGGCCCGTCACTACTGACGTTTCTGTGCGGGCCTCTGCGAGACCACACAGAAATAGGACATGCTGCGATTTGTATTCCGCGTGTGATGTCACATGGACAAATTGCGGCCATCTGGATAGGATTGCGTTTTCTAATGCAATCCTATGGCAGCTTCCACGGGCGGAAATTCTGCAGGAAATGCCGTAACAGAATTTCTACCCATGTGCAGGGGGCCTACTACAGCCTTTTTTTTCATTGTTATTTCTCATTCCCGACCTGTTTTTCATGTGATGAGTTGTATTTTTTAATGCTACCATTTAATGTATTGAAAACTACTTTTGCAAAATTACTAGTTTTTAGTGATAGCATTTTAGGATACATGCAACTTTTTTGATCTTTTTTCTTTTTTGGAAGACCATGTAACCAAAAACTTCCAAGTTCTGGCATTGCGTATTTTTTTCATAGGATTCACTATGCGAGATAAAAGATGTGAAATTTCAATAGTTTAGCCATGGTGAAACGAACTATAATATATTTTAGATTTTTACCGTTTTTATATGAAAAATAAAGGGTTAACCATAATTATCTCTCTGTGTGTATATCTATATAGATATATGTCAATATATAATTATTCTTTCCCTTAAGCTTTATTCAACTTATAAACAGTTTTTGGGCCCCTCGTGGGTCTTTAATAGAGATGAGCGAACACCAAAATGTTCGGGTGTTCGTTATTCGGAACGAACTTCCCGTGATGCTCGAGGGTTCGTTTCGAACAACGAACCCCATTGAAGTCAATGGGCGACCAGAACATTTTTGTATTTCGCCGATGCTCGCTAAGGTTTTCATGTGTGAAAATCTGGGCAATTCAGGAAAGTGATGGGAATGACACAGTGACGGATAGGGCAGGCGAGGGGCTACGTGTTGGGCTGCATCTCAAGTTCACAGGTCCCACTATTAAGCCACAATACCGGCAAGAGTGGGCCCCCCCCCCCCTCCCAACAACTTTTACTTCTGAAAAGCCCTCATTAGCATGGCATACCTTTGCTAAGCACCACACTACCTCCAACAAAGCACAATCACTGCCTGCATGACACTCCACTGACACTTCTCCTGGGTTACATGCTGCCCAACCGCCCCCCCTCCCCCCCCACAGCGCACACCAAAGTGTCCCTGGGCAGCCTTCAGCTGCCCTCATGCCACACCACGCTCATGTCTATTTAGAATTGCGTCTGCCATGACGAGGGACCGCAGGCACACACTGCAGAGGTTGGCACGGCTAGGCAGCGACCCTCTTTAAAAGTGGCGGAGCGATAGCCCACAATGCTGTACAGAAGCAATGAGAAATAGAATCCTGTGCCACCGCCATCAGGAGCTGCACACGTGGGCATAGCAATGGGGAACCTATGTGCCACACACTATTCATTCTGTCAAGGTGTCTGCATGCCCCAGTTAGACCGGGCTTTTTAATTCATAGACACAGGCAGGTACAACTCCCTATTGTGAAGTCCCTGTCGACCCACAGCATGGGTGGCTCCCTGGAACCCACCGGCGGTACACAGAAATATCCCATTGCATTGCCCAACACAGCTGAGGTAGTAATGTCGTGCTTAATGCAGGTGGGCTTCGGCCCACACTGCATGCCCCAGTCTGACTGGGGTTCTTTATAAGTGTACAGATGTAGTAAAAACTCCGTGTGCACCTACAGCATGGGTGGGTGCCAGGAAGCCACCGGCGGTACATAGAAATATCCCATTGCATTGCCCAACACAGCTGAGGTAGTAATGTTGTGCTTAACCCTTTCCAATCCAATTTGTATATGGTTTTCCTAGGGGGCTTACTCTTTTTCTGCTGTTATACAACGGCGCTATATGCTGGCTAAAGCCAGTACTGCATGAGCTGACACGTAGGATAGGCTCCGACAGCAGAGAGGCTGGCAATATACAGTAAGAGAACCCCGACGGACGTCTACCAACAACGGAGCTGTACAGCCTTAAACCCTAATGTCTTCACAGGTCACACAGTGGACTGGAAAGGGTTAATGCAGGTGGGCTTCGGCCCACACTGCATGCCCCAGTCAGACTGGGGTTCTTTACAAGTGGACACATGTAGGTTAAACTCCCTGTGGACCCACTGCCTGGGTGGGTGCCAGGAAGCCACCGGCGGTACATAGAAATATCCCATTGCATTGCCCAACACAGCTGAGGTAGTAATGTCGTGCGTAATACAGGTGGGCTTCGGCCCACACTGCATGCCCCAGTCAGACGGGTTCTTTAGAAGTGTACAGATGTATTAAAAACTCAGTGTGCACCTACAGCATGGGTGGCTCCCTGGAACCCACCGGCGGTACACAAAAATATCCCATTGCATTGCCCAACACAGCTGAGGTAGTAATGTCGTGCTTAATGCAGGTGGGCTTCGGCCCACACTGCATGCCCCAGTCAGACTGGGGTTCTTTACAAGTGGACACATGTAGGTTAAACTCCCTGTGGACCCACTGCCTGGGTGGGTGCCAGGAAGCCACCGGCGGTACATAGAAATATCCCATTGCATTGCCCAACACAGCTGAGGTAGTAATGTCGTGCGTAATACAGGTGGGCTTCGGCCCACACTGCATGCCCCAGTCAGACGGGTTCTTTAGAAGTGTACAGATGTATTAAAAACTCAGTGTTCACCTACAGCATGGGTGGCTCCCTGGAACCCACCGGCGGTACATAAAAATATCCCATTGCATTGCCCAACACAGCTGAGGTAACGTCAGCTGTAATGCAGGTGGGCTAAAAATTAATTTGATTACACTGTAGGCGAGGGCCCACAAAAATTGCTGTATCAACAGTACTAATGTACATCCCAAAAATTGGCCATGGCCAGCCAAGAGGGCAGGTGAAACCCATTAATCGCTTTGGTTAATGTGGCTTAAGTGGTAACTAGGCCTGGAGGCAGCCCAGTGTAACGAAAAATTGGTTCAAGTTAAAGTTCCAATGCTTTTAAGCGCATTGAAACTTATAAAAATTGTTCTGAAAAATTATTTGAGTGAGCCTTGTGGCCCTAAGAAAAATTGCCCGTTCAGCGTGATTACGTGAGGTTTCAGGAGGAGGAGCAGGAGGAGGAGGAGGAGGAATATTAGACACAGATTGATGAAGCAGAAATGTCCCCGTTTTGGATGGTGAGAGAGAACGTAGCTTCCATCCGCGGGTGCAGCCTACGTATTGCTTACGTATCGCTGCTGTCCGCTGGTGGAGAACAGAAGTCTGGGGAAATCCAGCCTTTGTTCATCTTGATGAGTGTTAGCCTGTCGGCACTGTCGGTTGACAAGCGGCTACGCTTATCTGTGATGATTCCCCCAGCCGCACTAAACACCCTCTCCGACAACACGCTAGCCGCAGGACAAGCAAGCACCTCCAGGGCATACAGCGCTAGTTCAGGCCACATGTCCAGCTTCGACACCCAGTAGTTGTAGGGGGCAGAGGCGTCACCAAGGATGGTCGTGCGATCCGCTACGTACTCCCTCACCATCCTTTTACAGTGCTCCCGCCGACTCAGCCGTGACTGGGGAGCGGTGACACAGTCTTGGTGGGGAGCCATAAAGCTGGCCAGGCCCTTAAAGACTGTTGCACTGCCTGGGATGTACATGCTGCTCGATCTACGCACATCCCCTGCTACCTTGCCCTCGGTACTGCGCCTTCTGCCACTAGCGCTGTCGGCTGGGAATTTTACCATCAGCTTGTCCGCAAGGGTCCTGTGGTATAGCAACACTCTCGAACCCCTTTCCTCTTCGGGAATCAGAGTGGGCAGGTTCTCCTTATACCGTGGATCGAGCAGTGTGTACACCCAGTAATCCGTAGTGGCCAGAATGCGTGCAACGCGAGGGTCACGAGAAAGGCATCCTAACATGAAGTCAGCCATGTGTGCCAGGGTACCTGTACGCAACACATGGCTGTCTTCACTAGGAAGATCACTTTCAGGATCCTCCTCCTCCTCCTCCTCCTCCTCCTCCTCAGGCCATACACGCTGAAAGGATGACAGGCAATCAGCCGGTGTACCGTCAGCAGCGGCCCAAGCTGTCTCTTCCCCCTCCTCCTCATCCTCCTCATGCTCCTCCTCCTCCTCCTGTACGCGCTGAGAAATAGACAGGAGGGTGCCCTGACTATCCAGCGGCATACTGTCTTCCCCCGCCCCCGTTTCCGAGCGCAAAGCAGCTGCCTTTATGGTTTGCAGGGAATTTCTCAAGATGCATAGCAGAGGAATGGTGACGCTAATGATTGTAGCATCGCCGCTCACCACCTGGGTAGACTCCTCAAAATTACCAAGGACATGGCAGATGTCTGCCAACCAGGCCCTCTCTTCTGAAAGGAATTGAGGAGGCTGACTCCCACTGCGCCGCCCATGTTGGAGTTGGTATTCGACTATAGCTCTACGTTGTTCATAGAGCCTGGCCAACATGTGGAGCGTAGAGTTCCACCGTGTGGGCACGTCGCACAGCAGTCGGTGCACTGGCAGCTTAAAGTGATGTTGCAGGGTGCGCAGGGTGGCAGCGTCCGTGTGGGACTTGCGGAAATGTGCGCAGAGCCGGCGCGCCTTTACGAGCAGGTCTGACAAGCGTGGGTAGCTTTTCAGAAACCGCTGAACCACCAAATTAAAGACGTGGGCCAGGCATGGCACGTGCGTGAGGCTGCCAAGCTGCAGAGCCGCCACCAGGTTACGCCCGTTGTCACACACGACCATGCCCGGTTGGAGGCTCAGCGGCGCAAGCCAGCGGTCGGTCTGCTCTGTCAGACCCTGCAGCAGTTCGTGGGCCGTGTGCCTCTTATCGCCTAAGCTGAGTAGTTTCAGCACGGCCTGCTGACGCTTGCCCACCGCTGTGCTGCCACACCGCGCGACACCGACTGCTGGCGACATGCTGCTGCTAACACATCTTGATTGCGAGACAGAGGAGGAGGAGGAGGAGGGTGCTTTAGTGGAGGAAGCATACACCTCCGCAGATACCAGCACCGAGCTGGGGCCCGCAATTCTGGGGGTGGGTAGGACGTGAGCGGTCCCAGGCTCTGACTCTGTCCCAGCCTCCACTAAATTCACCCAATGTGCCGTCAGGGAGATGTAGTGGCCCTGCCCGCCTGTGCTTGTCCACGTGTCCGTAGTTAAGTGGACCGTGGCAGTAACCGCGTTGGTGAGGGCGCGCACAATGTTGCGGGAGACGTGGTCGTGCAGGGCTGGGACGGCACATCGGGAAAAGTAGTGGCGACTGGGAACTGAGTAGCGCGGGGCCGCCGCCTCCATGATACTTTTGAAGGACTCAGTTTCCACAACCCTATACGGCAGCATCTCAAGGCTGATGAATTTTGCTATGCGGACGGTTAACGTTTGAGCGTGCGGGTGCGTGGCGGCGTACTTGCGCTTGCACTCGAACACTTGCGCAAGCGACGGCTGAACGGTGCGCTGAACTACACTGCTGGATGGGGCCGAGGACAGCGGAGATGAGGGTGTGGGTGCAGGCCATGAGGCGGTAGTGCCTGTGTCCTGAGAGGGGGGTTGCATCTCAGTGGCAGGTTGGGGCACAGGGGGAGAGGCAGGGGTGCAAACCGGAGGCGGTGAACGGCCTTCGTCCCACCTTGTGGGGTGCTTGGCCATCATATGTCTGCGCATGGTGGTGGTGGTGAGGCTGTTGGTGTTGGCTCCCCGGCTGAGCTTTGCGCAACAAAGGTTGCACACCACTGTTCGTCGGTCGTCAGGCGTCTCTGTGAAAAACTGCCAGACCTTAGAGCACCTCGGCCTCTGCAGGGTGGCATGGCGCGAGGGGGCGCTTTGGGAAACACTTGGTGGATTATTCGGTCTGGCCCTGCCTCTACCCCTGGCCCTGGCCACCGCACTGCCTCTTGCAACCTGCCCTGCTGATGCCCTTGACTCCCCCTCTGAAGACCTGTCCTCCTGAGTAAGCGTTGCACACCAGGTGGGGTCAGTCACCTCATCGTCCTGCTGCTCTTCCTCCGAATCCTCTGTGCGCTGCTCCCTTGGACTTACTGCCCTTACTACTACCTCACTGCAAGACAACTGTGTCTGATCGTCATCGTCCTCCTCACCCACAGAAAGTTGTTGAGACAGTTGGCGGAAGTCCCCAGCCTCTTCCCTCGGACCCCGGGAACTTTCCAATGGTTGGGCATCAGTGACGATAAACTCCTCTGGTGGGAGAGGAACCGCTGCTGCCCAATCTAAGCAGGGGCCCGAGAACAGTTCCTGGGAGTGTTCCCGCTCCTGAGCAGGTGTCATTGTAGTGGAGTGAGGAGGCTGGGAGGAAGGAGGAGCAGCAGACAGAGGATTCGGATTTGCAGCAGTGGACGGCGCAGAACTGCGTGTTGACGATAGGTTGCTCGAAGCACTTTCTGCCATCCAGGACAGGACCTGCTCACACTGCTCATTTTCTAATAACCGTCTCCCGCGTGGACCCATTAATTGGGCGATGAATGTGGGGACGCCAGAAACGTGCCTCTCTCCTAATCGCGCAGCAGTCGGCTGCGACACACCGGGATCATGAGCTCGGCCTGTGCCCACACCCTGACTTGGCCCTCCGCGTCCTCGGCCGCGTCCACGTCCTCTAGGCCTACCCCTACCCCTCAGCATGCTGTATTACCAGTGATTTGATTTCACAGGCAGGAAATAAATTGGCGCAAGACTGCAGGCCAAATATAATTTTTTCCCTTTTTGGAAAACGAAAGGCCCCACTGCCTCTAGTGAATGAATAATCTAAGTTTAATAACTGTGCTGTGTCCCTGCTAATGTGTCACAGAACGTGAGGGTAGCAGAGTTATTATAACTCTGGCAGAGCAGGTATTTTTTTTCCCAATTAAGGAAAGCAAATGGCGAAGCCAGCAGTAAAGCGTAGCTGGGTGCGTATGATTTAGCAATGTTTTTCACGCAGCTCACACGTGTCCACCGCCCGTAAGGACGGACAGAGGCTGGACAAATAGATTTGTTTTCACTTGTTTTTCCACCAAAAGGCAGCACTGCGTATATTCAATGAACATGAGAAGTTTAATAACTGTGCTGTGTCCCTGCTAATGTGTCACAGAACGTGAGGGTAGCAGAGTTATTATAACTCTGGCAGAGCAGGTATTTTTTTTCCCAATTAAGGAAAGCAAATGGCGAAGCCAGCAGTAAAGCGTAGCTGGGTGCGTATGATTTAGCAATGTTTTTCACGCAGCTCACACGTGTCCACAGCCCGTAAGGACGGACAGAGGCTGGACAAATAGATTTGTTTTCACTTGTTTTTCCACCAAAAGGCAGCACTGCGTATATTCAATGAACATGAGAAGTTTAATAACTGTGCTGTGTCCCTGCTAATGTGTCACAGAACGTGAGGGTAGCAGAGTTATTATAACTCTGGCAGAGCAGGTATTTTTTTTCCCAATTAAGGAAAGCAAATGGCGAAGCCAGCAGTAAAGCGTAGCTGGGTGCGTATGATTTAGCAATGTTTTTCACGCAGCTCACACGTGTCCACCGCCCGTAAGGACGGACAGAGGCTGGACAAATAGATTTGTTTTCACTTGTTTTTCCACCAAAAGGCAGCACTGCGTATATTCAATGAACATGAGAAGTTTAATAACTGTGCTGTGTCCCTGCTAATGTGTCACAGAACGTGAGGGTAGCAGAGTTATTATAACTCTGGCAGAGCAGGTATTTTTTTTCCCAATTAAGGAAAGCAAATGGCGAAGCCAGCAGTAAAGCGTAGCTGGGTGCGTATGATTTAGCAATGTTTTTCACGCAGCTCACACGTGTCCACCGCCCGTAAGGACGGACAGAGGCTGGACAAATAGATTTGTTTTCACTTGTTTTTCCACCAAAAGGCAGCACTGCGTATATTCAATGAACATGAGAAGTTTAATAACTGTGCTGTGTCCCTGCTAATGTGTCACAGAACGTGAGGGTAGCAGAGTTATTATAACTCTGGCAGAGCAGGTATTTTTTTTCCCAATTAAGGAAAGCAAATGGCGAAGCCAGCAGTAAAGCGTAGCTGGGTGCGTATGATTTAGCAATGTTTTTCACGCAGCTCACACGTGTCCACCGCCCGTAAGGACGGACAGAGGCTGGACAAATAGATTTGTTTTCACTTGTTTTTCCACCAAAAGGCAGCACTGCGTATATTCAATGAACATGAGAAGTTTAATAACTGTGCTGTGTCCCTGCTAATGTGTCACAGAACGTGAGGGTAGCAGAGTTATTATAACTCTGGCAGAGCAGGTATTTTTTTTCCCAATTAAGGAAAGCAAATGGCGAAGCCAGCAGTAAAGCGTAGCTGGGTGCGTATGATTTAGCAATGTTTTTCACGCAGCTCACACGTGTCCACCGCCCGTAAGGACGGACAGAGGCTGGACAAATAGATTTGTTTTCACTTGTTTTTCCACCAAAAGGCAGCACTGCGTATATTCAATGAACATGAGAAGTTTAATAACTGTGCTGTGTCCCTGCTAATGTGTCACAGAACGTGAGGGTAGCAGAGTTATTATAACTCTGGCAGAGCAGGTATTTTTTTTCCCAATTAAGGAAAGCAAATGGCGAAGCCAGCAGTAAAGCGTAGCTGGGTGCGTATGATTTAGCAATGTTTTTCACGCAGCTCACACGTGTCCACCGCCCGTAAGGACGGACAGAGGCTGGACAAATAGATTTGTTTTCACTTGTTTTTCCACCAAAAGGCAGCACTGCGTATATTCAATGAACATGAGAAGTTTAATAACTGTGCTGTGTCCCTGCTAATGTGTCACAGAACGTGAGGGTAGCAGAGTTATTATAACTCTGGCAGAGCAGGTATTTTTTTTCCCAATTAAGGAAAGCAAATGGCGAAGCCAGCAGTAAAGCGTAGCTGGGTGCGTATGATTTAGCAATGTTTTTCACGCAGCTCACACGTGTCCACCGCCCGTAAGGACGGACAGAGGCTGGACAAATAGATTTGTTTTCACTTGTTTTTCCACCAAAAGGCAGCACTGCGTATATTCTATGAATAATAACTGTGTTGTGGCCCTGCCTATACAATTCTTTCCCTGCAGTATCAATGGAGGGTGGAATGCTCTGCAGAGGCGATTTTGAGAAGCCCAAAAAAAATGCAGCACAGCTAACAGCAGCCTGGACAGTACTGCACACGGATAAATATGGCCCTAGAAAGGACCGTTGAGGTTCTTGAAGGCTACACTCACTCCTAACACTCTCCCTGCCTATGCAGCACTTCTGTCCCTAATGCCAGGTGCAACGGTCTGCAGAGCCGATTTTGAGAAAAAAAAAATGCCACTGCTAACAGCAGCCAACACACAGCTATCAGTGGCCCTAATAAGGACCTTTGGGGGGTCTTGAAGCCTACACTAACTACCAATTCTTTCCCTACAGCAGCTCCGGTATAAACAGCACTGTCCCTCATCTAAATCACACCGCATCTGAGGCGAACCGCGGGAGGGGCCGACTTTTATATTAGGCGAACACCTGATCTCGCCAGCCACTCACAGCAGGGGGGTGGTATAGGGCTTAAACGTTGCAGGGGGAAGTTGTAATGCCTTCCCTGTCTTTCAATTGGCCAGAAAAGCGCGCTAACGTCTCAGGGAAGGAAGTGAAAGTAACCAGAACACCGCATGGTGTTCGTTACGAATAACGAACATCCCGAACACCCTAATATTCGCACGAATATCAAGCTCGGACGAACGCGTTCGCTCATCTCTATTTAGGACACAATCTTTTTTTTTTCTTGCAATATAAAGAGTATGAGGATCATACAATAATAATAGAACACAACAAAATTATCTTTCAGACCTTTCCTAACAGGATGGGGACATTTACATGTTTACTCATTGTTTATAATGATTTCTATGCTAAATATAATAAGCACTATAATGGCGCTATCTGTATACAGGGGGGGAGGGGGGGGAGGGGAGTCAGAATTAAAGTATCGCTATTCAGAAATGTCTAGAGATATCTACTGGACGTAATTGAGCCACTCTCGGTAATGATACTATGCAGAACGTGGAGAAAAAAATGTAAAAGGGGGTCATGGGGTACATAATTTAGGGGAAGAATTTCATCAGAAATTGATAGCTGCAACATTTACAAGTTATGATGGATGTAGTGTTGAGTAGAGTTGTTTTATTATATTTTGTGGTATAGAAGACACTAATTGTATGTCTTTTCCGGTACAACAACCCCAGGAAGACGGCTATAGAGTGCATGAACTATCAGAAAACTGAATCAGAAGTTCAGAGAAACTAGTAGTGTCCAGGACAAAGTAAGAACTAGTCATCCGAGCAGTGTCTCCAATGCCCAAGTGTTGTCAGCTGTGCTTTCGAGGAGTCCACAGGAGACTGGCATTGGAGCATGGTGTGAGTCGTAAGGATCCTCAAGACACACAAGTAGCACCCAGGCAAACAGCTGCAACAGAAATTGTGCAAAAATGACCCCAGCAGACACTTGGAATTCTGTCGGTGCGCATTATAAGTGTATGAATAAAACGCAGGATTTGCAAGTTCTGTCCCGTTTAGTGATAAGGCACTCAATTCTGTCGGGATTGTTAAGAGCATCTTCTGGTACCTGGAAAGACATGCAATTAGTCTTTTCCATACCACAGAATTCAACACAACTTTTTAAATACTCAACATGAAATCAGCCATAACTCGAAAATGGTTGCAGGTATGGAAAAAATGCACCAGCCATTTAGAACTTTTTGTTTTATTGTATAGATCACCTCCGCATGTACCAAGTTTGTCTCAATTAGGCCCATTAGAGTCTCTCTACAATGAATGGGGATGCTTTAATTATGATCGCACTCTATATTGTTCAGACAACCAGAATGCTGTTAATAAAACCCATATTTTGAAGAATTTTCTAATACCTGAATTTGATTCTAATCTCTTACTTCTCGCCAAGGGAAACTGTCAAACTCGATAAATCCAAAAAGTTCCGACGGGTTCCAAATGGTTGCTTTAGTTGTTCCACTGACTGCAAGACGGACCTGAGCAAGCAACAAGGAAAACTGCAATAATCAACAATTCTTACTTAAGGCCCTTTTAGATGCAACGATTTTCACTCAAAAATCACTCAAAGCCATCCTTTGAGCAATAATCGTTAGGTGTAACTGCACTGACATCGTACAGTTTTCGTTAAGCCGTCGCTGATCTTTCAGCATGCTGAAAGATCAGTTATCAGCAAGTCAAGGCGTGATACTGCTGATACTATTGTTTCAGCTGTATCCCGCTCCCTGATGACAGGCGGGGTATGAAGAACAGAGCGGGCGCTCCGAGCGGGCAACAGTTGGATGCAGAAGACAAGCAGGGACACTCCGCTTGTCTTCTGCATCCTCTGCTAAGAGTGCGAGGTGATCGCCCAATGTTTGAGCAATCACCTTGCACTGTAAAAAGAACACAATGATTATCGCTCAAAAGATTTTTTTTTGAGCGATAATCCTTGTGTCTAAACCAGGCTTTAGAATTAAAAGTGCTTTTTTTCCTCTCATGTGAGTCTTTGTTCCCTGTGGGACTCAGCAGTGGCACGCATTGAAGAAAGTGGGCTCCATTGTTTTGCCACCCCAAACCATAGGGCTTGATGTTTGTTTCCTGTCCATGCCCTTTCCCTGACAATATAGTTTTTATGGAGATGGGAGTTCCAGTGACAATGGGGATGAGACCAGCTAGAGCTGGATCCCCTATCCAAGAGCCTCTAGAAGCCATAAGATCTGGCATGTGGCTCAACAACTAACTTCCCTATCTTTCACTCATATACACACTAGGGTCGCTTTCATAGAAAATAATGTGTTGTATTGGAATGCAACAAGAAACCAGAGGAAACACCTGCAAAGACAGGGAGGACGTACTAGCTCAAAGTAAATAAGCCCCGAGGTTAGACTTCAACCTAGGACCCCAGTTTTGCAAAGTATCGACTTAGTATGACTATAAGAAGCAATTCAGCTTTAAAGACGGTTTTTGGCACTATAATTTTGTCTGTCCTCAGGATAGGTCACCAATATCTGACTAGTGGAGGTTCATCACCGGCGCCCCTGCCAATCTTTGTGAGCTGCTGTGTACTCAGTTCTATTTACCATTCTGTGCTGCTGCACAATGTGCAAAGCTGTGCTGGTTCTACCAAACAAAGTCTCCAGGAAATGGCAAAAGAGCTGATCATCAATGCCCGGGGTGGTGGTCATTGGATCCCACTAACCTAATATTGATAACCTGAGGAGATTCCCGGAAAAAATATATTTTTAAACATATTCTTAATGACGTTTTGAAAAGAGAGTACAATATATCCAGTACCAACAAAGACAAACCACATTGGCCGTGTCCAAATACATAACAAAGAAGGTACTCCATGTAAAATTCCTTCAAAATGAACAGAACTCCCCCCACCCACCCTCAGATGCATGGACATCTCCCACCTTAACAAAAACAGACAACTTATTTAGCATAGCAAGTATAATAATACATTGTAGTCTTCATATGGTCCCGATATATAGACTGACACACTTCCATGTGAGCCACCCATCCTCCCCAAGTAAATACCAAGAAGTACATTTGAAGACATCTATCAATTCTTGGATTTCGTTGTCCGAGCAGAATTCACATATACTGTGACTATCTTCCATTTTTGAAAGAAGGATTTAGTAAGCATTTCCCTCTATCTCCAAGCGATCCATATCTAGATAGAATCTGATGTCTTGTATGACCCCTGAGATTATTGGAAGAGATGGTTGAAGTCAATGTCCTAATAGGCATTGTTTCACTACTAGGAGAAAAATATATACTATTCGTGGAATTTTATCCCCTGGTGTAAAATAAACCCCAGTGGATCACAAGAAATAGTGAAAACGAATTTACTACTTAGTAGATGATGTATCTCATTCTCCACCCACAATCTTTGCATTTATAGACAACCCCATAATCCATGGATGACATCTGCTTGAGGCTCCTTACACTTTAGACAGTGTGTTATCCTATCCGGTGCATTCGGGATTTGCAGGGGGTGGGTGGGGTGGGAAGGGTTGTTAAATCTGTAGATGGGATGATAAATTGACCCAAAGTGCGTCTCCTTTCTTCCATGTGGGATCGTATTTCTCACCACATTCCAACCATCTATTATTTTAGAAGGAATATCGCTTGGCCCACCTACCAAATACCTTTGCGGAACCTACCTCTACCTCTATTTGTAAACTGACTATAAGGCGTAGAAAGAGATCTTTTTATTTTAGCAGATTTCCTCCATAGATTAAATACATTACACGTCTGCTCTGTGGCCCAGTTTGTAAGTCTAAATTTAAAAGGATTGTCCAGTTGCAAACTATTGATGGTCTATCCACATGATAGGCCATCAATAGTAGAACAGTGAGGATCTGCTGCCCGGGATCTCCACCAGTCAGCTGGACCTTGCTTTTGCACTGAACTGTTTTCTGCAAGAAGCAGGCAGCTCCATTCTCACTGCAGTGGCTAGGCTTGGCATTACACATAAAGTTGAAGTGAATGAGACCTTTATGTATAATACCAAGCCTGGTCACTGCAGTAAGAATGGAGCTGTCTATTTCCTGCAGAAATCAGCTCACTGTAGGAACATATTGGCCCAGTGAAGAGCTGATCAGTAGGGATCATGGGCGGCACTTCCACACTGCCGAAAGGCCATCAATATTTTGCAACTGAACAATCCCTTTAAAATGAAACACCACCTGCCAGTAGCCCAAAAATGCTGAGGACCCAGATTATAGATGCGTTGGTACTCAGTAAAGGTCAACAGTCAAATCTTCTTGTGGGTGAAGTAACTGTCTAACAGTGCTCAAACTCCTCTCCCTCCATATGGCAAAAAGCTATTTTCTTGGCCTTGGCAAAACTCCGGATGACCCCAGAAGGTAAGCTATTTTTGAAAACCATGAAGGCGGCACTGTAATATATTTAAGGGTATGGCCAAACATCACAAAGTAAATTCCCACTAAACTCCATATGTATATTTTAGTGCAGATTGTCACTGTAGAATTCACTCATTGCATTGTAATGGATGAGTTACACTGTAACAATCCCCGGCATTTGCACAAAAAACAGAGGATGCGGCAGATCTGAAACACCACAACACGTCTATCATCCGCTACGGAGTTTTCCCACTTAAAGGGGTGAGTTCACACGCAGCGGAATTGCTGCAGGATTTTGAGCCGAAATTCTGCAGCAATGTGCAGTACAATGCAAGTGATTGGAGTGTTAATAACCCCATTTACTTACAGCTAAGGAAATCTGCAGCTGAAAATATTCACACTGCGATTTTCGAATCTGCAGCATGCCCTATTTGTTGTGGAAATGCTGTGGATTGTCACCGTGGAATTCATTTGTTGCAATGCTGTGAGAGAATTCCGCAGTGAAAATCCACTCATACATTTTGCTGCAGATTTCCTCCATGATGGGTGAGCCTGATGTAGGTCAGTGAAAAACTGACCATTTTACATGTGATGTCTCTTCCGTGAATTTTTTTTACTTGCTTCAAAAAAAAATTGCATGTGGTTCCAGTAGTAAAATGCTTCAAAACTAATTGCATTCGTGTGCAACTCGCATGTCATGTGAGTGTGAATTATAGTTCATGCTCCCATAGAACATAATGGTCGATTCTTGAAAACGTTATCGGTCTAAAAGAAAAATTGCTCATGCGTATTAACCCATTGAAATGAATGGTATATTTTCATGTACGAGTTCTACCCCTCTTGCAATCAGACAGAACTTGTGCATGAAAATTGCCCGGGCACATACAGCCTAAAGCCTCCTTCACACAAACGGTTTTTCGCGGCAAATATATAGGTCTTGCCCTATCTTTGGACTGAATAACGCAGGAGGCGCCATAGACTCCTATAGACTCCTATGGGAGTCTAAGGGAAATGTCAGAAAAAGGGAGGGAGTTTAGTGCTGCTAAACACTGATAGGTGCCTCTAGTTGAGACATTTAAAAGTGATTACTAGTAGATCTGCCGACTGAGGGATTTTGGGGTGCATTTCCCAGCAGTCAGCTGTGTGAATGAACGAAAAAATCACGAATAATAGCCACGACTTGCGATTTTCAGCAGAGATGGTCGTAATTTTTTTGCGCGGCGAAATAAGCTGCAAAAAAAATTTTTGGTGTGAAAAAGGTCTAAGGTTGCTTTCAGAAAAGCCTATTTTTGGTCTGTTTTTTAATCATTATGATGCATAGCTAATCTGAATCTATGTACTGTATATTCCGGCGTATAAGGCGACTGGGGGTATAAGACGACCCCCCAACTGTCGCCTTATACGTCGGCAATACGGTGTAGGGAAAAAAAAACAGTACTCACCTCGCGCGGCGTTCTGCGGCGCTGCTGCAGGCTGTCACTCCCTCCTCCTCGCCGACAGAGCATTGCTTTCTGGATGCAGGGCTTGATATCCCCGCCTCCAGAAAGCTAATGCTGTGATTGGCTAACTCAGGCAGCGTCAGCCAATGAAAGCTGTCACTGCGTTAGCCAATCACAGCCATTCAATGACTTTATTGAATGGCTGTGATTGGCTAACTCAGGCGGCGTCAGCCAATCACAGCCATTCAATGATGTCATTGACTGACGCCGCCTAAGTTAGCCAATCACAGCATTAGCTTTCTAGAGGCGGGGATTTCAAGCCCCGCATCCAGAAAGCAATGCTCTGTCGGCGAGGAGGAGGGAGCGACAGCCTGCAGCAGCACCGCAGAAAGCCGCGGGAGGTGAGTACTGTTTTTTTTTCTGACACTGTATACCTGGTGTATGAGACGATCCCCGACCGCAGAGCAGATTTTTCGGGGTTAAAAGGTTGTCTTATACGCCGGTATATACGGTATCTACTGTATTTGCGTGGCCATGTTTTAAAAATTCAGCGTGCGCTCCTTTTGTCTTTTTTTGCCACCATTTTTGCATTCATTGCTATTATTTTCTGTTGGGCAAATACGGATCTGTATTTCTCCAACGGAAAATAAACCCAACGGCATTGAATACAGATCAAACAATGATGACATCCGGCCGTAATGTCATCTATAATACGCCCACATTACAGCCATGGAACAAAACTCTCGTGTGAAACTAACCCAACACTTTTTTTGGTCTAGCTGCTTTTTCTATATCTACAGCTCTTTTTTAAAGGAGTTTCCTTTAAGCACATTTAGTTCTCTGCTGTTGTACAGTAATAACGGATTCTTAAGCCAAAACGTCGATGACATCACCAGAACTAATTTATATGTTGTCTAACTAATTAATCTCCTCATTTGTCTTCACATTTTTCCTTTGACAGAACGTTTCAGTCTGTTCATTTCTGATAGGCAGAACCCATAACTCTCTCGAAAGAATTGGCTGGAGAGCTTCCCTCTAGGATAGGCAAAGCCCCTGTTAGTTAAACCATGCTTAAGTATTAAGGACTCCCTAATAAAAGAAAGTTCTGCCCGAGTGGTGTGAAGAGCTTAGCACGAACAGAACTGCCTGGCATTCAATGAGTAGAGCTCAGTAAGCAGACATCTCCCCGCAGCTGTTATGAGAACCGGAGCTTTGCTAAGCATCGCCACCCATAGTTTGGCAAATACAATAGGGGCTGCACCTCGATTTTAATCTGCATTAAAACGTTCTCCCATCTTGATCATGTCACCAGCACCTTAGGCTGTAAGCACTTTGGTAATGGGACACCTTTCTGCTCAGGCTCGCTGTTATTAATTAATGGATTTTTCTATTATTATTCTTTTTATTTTTTTTTTTACCTGCCTCCTACAAATTTATACTGAAGAGAATTGAAAGATCTATGCCACAAGCACAGCGGGCGAGCACGCCATGTGATAGACACATTTGTTCCACATTTCTAACACATCATCTGAGCTTTGTAGGGAAGGAAAGTCCGCCTTTGTTAGTTTACAGAGCAGTCAATAAATTCACAGCATAACATACCTGTTGTAAAAGAAACATTCTGCCTGGCGATTATTTCGAAAGCTTTCAATAGAGGTCATTTATCAAAGCCCCCTTTTCTCTTACAATAACAATAAAATAGGCTATGAATGGCACAACATCAGAAAGCTTTACTTTCTCAGCTGCGGAGATTTTCACGTGGACTATTTTACCATATATTGTAACTTTTTCAATATTAATTGTTAAAAATGTGCATCCTTTGTCTATGGTTATTGTTCAGTATTGGATTTTAGATGCGGTAGAGCAGATTTATCAATGTAATTGCACCAGTTTTATGATATAAACTCGTAGAAAGCTCATCCCACGATGGCGATTGCAATATCTATGTATCTATCTCCTTTCTATCTATCTATCCATCTATCTATCTATCTATCTATCTATCTATCTATCTATCTATCTATCTATCTATCTATCTATCTATCTCCATGCTCAAGTTATGATGAAAGGTATCAGCTACAAAAAATACTCAGGAAAAACCAACGTGGAGGTCCATTTGCGTGTCACTTCACTGGCCGACTTTTGTAGACATCAGCGGAATTTTATAAAAAAGCCTTCACAGGGTTTTCTTTTATTTTAAGTGCACATAATTAAAACATTTCCAGGTAAACAACATTCCAATGAAGTTTATTGTACAGGGTGGGCCACGAAAATGTAGGCTGGCACCGCACTCTTATGAAAACTATCGAAAAAAGAAAATCTTTGCTGCCCATAGCAACCAATCACAGGACAGCTATCATTTTACCTCAGCAGTATAAGACATGAAAGCTATTCTGTGATTGGTTGCTATGGGCCACAATGATTTTCTTAAAGACAGCTTCCATAAGAGTGTGGTTCCGGGCTACTTTTCCATAGCCTACCTTGTAAATGCTATAGCTATGATGAGTAAGTATGAGGCACAGGTTGTAGTAACATAATGCATACACACATATATATATATATATATATATATATATATATATATATATTGTATATGCACTACCATTCAAAAGTTTTAGAAAACCTCAATTTTCCAGTTACTTTTTACAATAACACAGTTCAAGTCCAGCAAATAATGTGAAATAGTTCAAAGGTTCAGAAGTAGGTTAAAAATATTAGGAGTATTATGAAAAAAAGTATCTTTTATTTACTTAAATGCCTGTGTATAGCGCATTTTTAAGGAGATAGCCCAACCTTATCCTCTCCATCACCAATCAACCTTAAAATAATAATAAGAATAAAGCATCCTAAAGTTTGGTGAGTGAATTTTGTTGGTAGTCCTAGGTATCACATTGGGTATGTGATGAGTATTTTTTCCAGGGTGCCCATATTTTAAGAAATTCTTCAAATACACAAATTTGATTCAACTTTTCCTTCCACATATCTATAGTTGGAGGGTTTGTTTTTCCCCAAAAGAGAGGGATTAATGCTTTAGCCGCCACAATCATATAAGAGACTAGCCTATCTTTTAGCGGGTTCTAGGACGCATTAGGTCTGCTAAGAATGATTGTGTCAGGGGATAACTGTATGTTTTTCCTGAGTATAGTGCTAATTTCCCTTTCTACCTCTGTCCAAAAAATCCTAATCTTAGTAAACTGACTGGATGAAAGAAAAAGTCTCCGCATTCGTATGGATCAGGCTGCCAGGACTAAGTCTTCTGGATGTCCATTAGACTTCAAACTTTTACTGAAACACTGAGCAACTCATTTTGGCTGGTGTGCCTTTCTCAAGCTAGACGAGCTTGAGAAAGGCACACCAGCTGAAACGCGTTGCTCAGTGTTAAAGGGGTTGTCTCGCGAAAGCAAGTGGGGTTCAGCACTTCTGTATGGCCATATTAATGCACTTTGTAATATACATCGTGCATTAAATATGAGCCATACAGAAGTTATTCACTTACCTTCCCTGCGCTGGCGTCCCCGCCTCCATGGCTCCGTCTAATTTCAGCGGCTAATCTCCCGATTAGACGCGCTTGCGCAGAAGGGTCTTCTCCTATCTGTTCGGTCCGGCACGAGCGGCATTCTGGCCCCGCCCCCTTCTACGTGTCATCGCGTAGCTCCGCCCCTGTCACATGTGCCGATTCCAGCCAATCAGGAGGTGCAGAGCCGCCCAGCAGAGCCGCCCAGCCCAGCCGCCCAGGTAAGTGACGGACTGACGGGGGTGACGCGTGACGGACTGCCTCTGTGGCCCCGGAGCCTACCGCTGTGGCCCCGGAGCCTACCTCTGTGGCCCCGGAGCCTACCGCTGGGCCCTGGAGCCTACCGCTGGGCCTCGGGGCCTACCGCTGGGCCCACCGCTGTGGCCCCGGAGCCTACCGCTGGGCCCCAGAGCCTACCGCTGGGCCCCGGAGCCTACCGCTGTGGCCCCAGAGCCTACCGCTGTGGCCCCGGAGCCTACCGCTGGGGAGCCGGGGCCTACCGCTGGGGAGCCGGGGCGTAGCGCTGGGGAGCTGGGGCTAGCGCGGGGAAGCCGGGGCTAGCACGGGGGAGCCGGGGGCTAGCGCGGGGGAGCCAGGGCCTAGCGCCGGTTACCTGCTGCCTGGCGGTGGGTGACTGGTCGGCCGCGTTCAATCCCGGGGTCCGGTCGGCGGCCGCGGTGAGTCCGGTCGGTGGCTGCGGGGTGTCTGGTTGTCAGGGAGACACAGCTGGTAGCGTCTCGGGAGCGCGCACGTCGGGCTACAGCAAGCGACGGGAAAAGAGCCGGCGGCCATCTTAGGGAAACTTTTTATAAGTTGCTGAAACGCTGGAACTATAAGTAGAAACCGGCTAGAAAAGTCATTTACATGGGTGATTAGTAATGTATGCTTAATAAGGGGGACTGGGCGAAAAAAAAATTTCACTGCTTCCTCGAGACAACCCCTTTAATGACAGCATTCAGTCTTTTTGGGTAGGTGTCTACCAGCATGACACATCTTGTCTTGGCAGTCTTTGCCCACTCTTCCTGGCAAAAGCACTGTAAATCTGTCTGATTGCGGAGGCATCTTGAGTGTACCGTCCTCTTCAGGCCAACCCACAAATCTTCAATGTAATTGGGGTCTGTCTGGGCCACTTTTATCTTCTTCTAATGAAGCCATTCTTTTGTTGATTTTCGAGGTAGGCTTTGGGTTGTTGTGCTGGAAGGTGAAATTCCTCTTCATCTTCAGCTTTTTAGCAGAGGCCTGAAGGTTTTGTGCTTAAATGGACTGATATTTGGAATTGTTCGTAGTTCTCTGCATCTTGACTAAAGCCCCAGTTCTAGTAGCAGGAAAACAGCCCCAGAGCATAATGCTTCACTGTGGGTAATGATGTTCTTTTGGTGATGCACAATGTTGGCTTTGCGCCAAACATAACTTTTTGAATTATAGCCAAAACATTCAACCTTGGTCTTATCATATCACAACATACATATATGTATATCTGTGTGTCTATATATATATATATATATATATATATATATATATATATATATACGCCGAAAGCATATATGTAAAATTTCTGTAAGTGAGTGAGACAAGTGAACAATGTGACCACCATCTTAAGAATGAGCAAGAAAGAGCTAGGACATCAAGGGCTGCAGAGACCCTGAAACAGCATGGGGCCTGAATTCAAAAAAGAGAGGGATAGAGCCAGCGCATCAAGGGCTTGTCACAGGAGAACCTTCAGAGATCTTGTGGTGGCAGAATGGGGTTGGCTGATTGGGGTGTATACAATATATATGTAGAAATAATTCTCTACCTTATTTTCTCATGCAATGGTTCATCTCTTTCCACATTTTTGCACCTGCATAGTAATTGGTAACTGTGCAGATAAAGGGTTTTTCGGGCAAGGAATTTTGCTTGATATCTGGAGTTTGTTCATTACTTAGATTAATTTGTCACTGAGGACATTAGAATAGTTGCTCAAAATGATGGTGACGTGAGGAGTAGAAAGAAACCAATCTATATATTTTACTTGGCAGGGTTTCAAAGTCCTGTGAAATTTTATTCAATTAATTTGATTGGACCAGCTCAATTTCATTTCGTCAAAAGAAAGGAACAGAGGCTTAAATCAGCTGATACCCAGGAGTGATAAAAGCATACGTACATCACTGACTTTTCCTAAGATTTCACATGAACTTCAACAATCATGAAACTTTTCAGTTCTGTGGTAACTCTCATCTAGGAATGGGCAAAACCTTTTGATCTTCTAAGAAATGCTCCACAAATTTCCTGTGGTTCAGGGGACATTCTGGAATTCCTCTGTTGAACATTCCATGGAAAGAAAACACTAAAATTAAATTATTTCTGACATACCTTTTAAAATGTGAAAATGTCATGTGAGAAGAAAACAAACAATCCCGTACAATGTTAGCATTTATTACTTTGTTTTAAAGTCACTCACGGCCTTTCATTATTTAACTTGATTATTACACATTCTTTTAGCCCTCGTTTTAGAAATACAGTATGCCCGATGAAAGTGGCCTAGTCATCAGAACATTCAGCTTCAGGGTCTTTTGTGAAATGCGTTACTAAAACTTTTATGTCATTGTATTGTAATTCTGCAGGCCCCGTCCTATGACCCAACAATACAACTGAATGCTAGTGCAAAATCAAGCAAATCGACAAAAATTTATTTGTGTTCTTTTTTTTTAAAACTATTTTGTTCCCTTTTTCACAATTGATTTTTTTTCATCTCTCTTTAGATATTTTTGCTATTATTATTATTAGGGTCACCACCTTTTTTACCGTTAGGTTTAGGGGTTACTTATATTTGACAATTGTTTTCAACGAATTACATAAAGAAATGCAAAAATAATTCATGTAAATACGTACACATCATTTGGCCATGTGACTTCATAATTAACTTGACTTGAAAACAGACTCACTGACTACTAATATTCTTAGGTCTGAGTGTGACTTGTAACGGAGGAGTTATCTAATCCAAATAGAAAACAATCTGATGAACACAAACTGTTTTATTATGTAAAATTTCTGAAACTGGCCTCCCAGTGTTAGAGCGACATCACACGGACTTCCTTGCGCACGCAAAATTTGCGTGCGCAATTTGTAGAGAATAATCCGATTGATCTCAACGGGTTTGATCTTATTTCATTTTTTTTTGCATGCACGAAAAAAATAGGACCTGCCCTATTTTTGTGCACATTTGGGCACCAATCGTTGGCATTTAAGTTTATGGGAGTTGTGCAAATGCTCAATATGTTGGGCAATTCTGTGAAAAAACAATACATCTGGACCTCATTAGGCTAAATAGCCTTTTAAATCGGGACATGGTAGTGTCCCATGCTCTGCTTGCGCAAAATGTACAGTAAAATCCACCTATACGCACACAAAAAAACCTTGCTCATAGTGCAAATATGCTGCACTGAAGCATGCACAATTGTGTATATGCTTGTCTGAAGCCGCTCCTAACCCTTTCCAATCCAATTTTGGATTCAGGGTTTCCTAAAAGGCTTTCTCTTTTTGCTGTTATACAACAGTGCCATCTGCTGGCTAAAGGTGTGTGCGCCAGAGAGGCTCTGACAGTGGAGTGGCTCGCAATAGATGGTAAGAATACCCTGTCGGACGTCTTCTGACATTGGAGCTGTACAAGCTTTAATCAGAATGTAGGAAGACATCAGACAGTGAATTGGAAAGGGTTAATATCAACTAGGTTGCTGGTTTACCAGCCTGGTGGTAACCCCTACTAACAGCCCATAAATTGGGCATTATTGCATACAGCTGTAGATATGGTGAATTATAAATGCACGTCTCTAATGGCCAATTCTAGAAGTACCTGCCCATTTGAATGTTCTCAGAGTTGCATGTTTAGATTCTGTATGGCAGCAAAAGAATATTTAACCTTCTGTAGTTCTATGTGCTGCTTTCATGCCACAAAAGAGAACAACATTAAGGAACATAAAGGTAGGGGAAAAAAAGGTGACATCTGGGTGAAGATAATGAAGTACACAAACATAAGTTAGCGAAAAGATAGTCCACATTATCGGGAGATGGATATCTACAGTATATATATATATATTTGAAAGTAAAAACTTGTTTGTTTGTTCTTCCTAGGCTCCTACATGCTTTGCTGGATTTCAACCAAACTTGGCACACCTACTCTCCATGACCAACCTAAAATACTACGGGAGTGTTACGTTTTTGTTGCTTATAGCAACCAATCACAGAACAGCTTTCATTTTACTACAGTAACTTAAGGAATGATGATTGGCTGCTATGTACAATAGTTTTTTTACACAGTTTCAATAAATGAGGCCTATTGAATGATCCATGGTAAAATAAGATGCATTGTGATTGTGGGTGGTAAATAACTTAGATGTGTGGTGGATCCAGAATGCCTCTGAAAAATAGAAACAAGTCAGACAAGTCCAGCGGAAAGCAAAGAAAGTAACATTTCTGTGAGCGAGTGAGACAAGTGAACAGCGTGACCAATGACTCAGGAATGAGTGGGAAAGAGCCACGATACCAATGGCTGCAAAGACCTCAAAACAGCCTGAGGGAACAACCCAAAAAGAGAGGGGAAAAGCCAGTGCATCAAGGACTGCAGAGACCTTGGAGCGGTATGAGGCTACAATTTAAAGAGAGGGAAAGAGCCAGAACATCAAGGACTGCAGAGACCCTAGAACATCATCAGACACAAATTTAAAAAGAGACAGACAGGGCCAGTGCATCAAGAGTGACAAAACATTCCAATTTGTTGCTGGAAGGTTTTCAATGGGGTCCTCACAAGGACTACAATCAACATACAAAGTTGTTATTGCATGAATGGACCAAATAGGTATCTACTGTCATGCCAGAATGTACTGGAAACCTAGGCAATGCTGGGTAAACTGGTTAACACTTAAATTGTTACTGACTTAAAAAAGGTCCTAATCTGTATTGGCTCTCTTTTTGAAGATATTACATATAGTTCATTTTCTGTGTTTCACCGTGTAAATTTATCCAGTGGATGGGTGGAAGGCATCCTCAAGCCACTGGTGAGGAGTACAACTAGCTACTTGCAGGAAACCAATGACCTACTGAACAAACTGTTAACCATAGGTCCTTTCCCAGATGGCGCAATCCTGGCCACAATGGATGTGGAGTCCTTATACTCCAAGATCCCACATGAAGATGGACTGACCCCCTGCCAGGCGCACCTTGAGGCCAATGGGGTTACTTCTGAGTCGGTGTTACAACTCACAAGATTCATACACACACACAGTTATTTCTCCTTTGACAAAGAGATATTCCTGCAACTCACCGGGACGGCCATGGGCAGTAAAATGGCACCACAACATGCCAACTTTTTCATGGCAAAACCAGAGAGTGACTGTTTGGCCTCCTGCCCCAACAAACCATTGGCCACATCCGGTACATTGATGACATCATAATCATCTGGACCAACACCGAACAAGAGCTAATAAAATTCCATGAGAGATTCAATGCATTTCACCCCACCATAAACCTGATATTAAGCTACTTGTATACAGAAATCAACATTCTGGACACCACCATAAAAATTTTAAACAACTCAGTACAGACATCCCTGTACTAGAAACTGATTGATCGACCCACATACCTCAGATGGGACAGTTCCCATCCTAAAACATCAAAATGTCCATTGTCTACACAGAGGCCATCAGATACAACCAGATCTGCTCCAACCCAACAGACAGAGAGGAACATTTACACAATCTCAAAAAGACATTTTTAAATCAGGGCTGCCATTCCACCTCAATTGATGACCAACTCAGAGCCATCAGGATACCCAAAAATCAACTACTCCAATACAAGGAGAAAGAAAAAAATGGAAGTGTGCCTCTAGTAGTCACCTACAATTCACAGCTAGAGGTACTAAGGAAGACTGCAAAAAACTCCATTATACTCTACACAAGGATGACCGTCTGAAAAACGGCACTTACACTTTGAGCCAGACAGCAGCCGTGTCCGTACAGGACCTGTGCAGCAGGAATATAGAAAATACATGTGTTGCTTATGTGAGTGAGATAGCTGAACAAGGGAATTGCACTACTTGCGGAAGGAATGGACCCTCAGACAAAATGTAGCAGTTGGAGAGAAGAATATCCAGCTTTGGTTGAGGCTCAAAAAATCCTGCTTCTACCCCTCCCTCCCCCCTTCACATCAAACTAGGTTTGATGAAGAACTTCATGAAAGCCATGGACCGGACTTCGCCAGCTTTCCGATACCTTCATAAAAAATTCCCTCGACTCAGCAAGGCAAAGATTAAAGATGGAGTTTTTGTGGGTCCTCAGATTCGAGAGCTCTTCAAAGATGACCGGTTCAACAACTTGCTGCAGCGTGATGCGAAGCAAGCATGAAATGCTTTTCGCCTAGTGTCTACAAACTTTCTTGGGAATGTTAGGGCAGAAAACTACAAGGAACAAGACATGCTGATGCAGTAGCATAAACTTGGCTGCAATATGTCTCTAAAGATCCACTTCCTTCATTTCCATTTGAATTTCTTTCCAGACAACTGTGGTATGGTTAGTGAATAGTGATGAACATGGCCAACATTTTCATCAGGATATCGCAACAATGGAACAAAGATACAAAAATGGTCCACTACCATGCTGGCTGACTACTGCTGGACACTACCATACTGGCTATCTACTGCTAGACACTCCACAGAGATGCTCCTGATCAGCTGTACAAGAGACAGGCAAAGAAATCTAAGACATAGTCTATGACTTGATTCTTTACAGGTATTAACTATAGGCCTATTAATATTGGCATGCATTTCATGATGTAAATAATTATTGCAGATTACAATAAAAATAGCGCCAATTTTGCATTTTGACTGTCATATTCTCGTTGAGCACATACAAATTGATAAGAAATGGCTTGTAAAGATTTGTTGACCAGTGAAGCAGCTATACAAAAAAACCAAATCAGCACATTTAATTTCCAGATTGGCTCGGAGGATGAGCCAGAGTTGCTGATAGATCATTATAGACTATCCATTTAGGACAAATTTTGAGGAAAAATGTATTCCTAGAGTTAGTGTCCCAAAAAAAAGTTTTTTAAATGTGAAGATCTGTGTAACCACCTTCTTCCATTAAGAGGTTGATGGTGGTTCAGTATGTCTGTATTTGAGAGGTATAAGCAGTTTAGCTACCTGGATAAGCCAAGTAGCCAGGAAGTGCTTAGAAAGCAAGATAGTTTTGGGAGTAATAGGTGCATTGATTTAACATACACTCATTGTAAAAAAAAAATCAAGCGCCTAGAAGTTGTTAGAATTGAATTTTGTGGAACCTACAATAGTGCACAACTTGCGTGCAAAAATTACCGTAAAATATGTTGACGCATGCAAAAAAAAAAACAACAAATGTTCAGCAAAAACGCTGTACTCATGCGCACGCAAATACGTATACACTTATCTGAATCCATCCTGAGTCTCAGATTTCTGCCTTTGATTTACAGATCTGCATTGGATTAGTCCCATGGGGCAAATCACTTTTTTTCTGCAATGCAAATTTCAAATATGCAGGTGGAAAAATCTGCACCGGATTCCCATAGGAAACAATTGGATGCAAATATTGGTGTGGAAGCTTTGTGAACCTATTCTAAGGGTATATGTACATGACTCTTTTTGCAATGTTTTCACAGTTTTCTTGGCACAATTTTCACAGTTGCAGCAAAAATGTAGTGTTTCTTACAACAATGAAACAGTTTTTTATTAAAATTGCGGCAAAATATGTGAAAAAAGCTAGTCGTGTAAATATACTCAAAGCCTCTGTTGTGGAGTCTATCAACAAACTTCATGCTTTTCAATGGTCTACGGTTTGACCTATGGAGCCTACACTACAAAGTGTTGTAAAACAAGGTGCTGATGGACTGCAGGAAAAAAATTGTTCTCAGTGAGAGAAATAAAGTGATCTTATAGATATGATATCTTTTATTGCCAAACAAAAAGAAATAATGTTACAGCAAGTTTTTGGAACTATAGTACTTTGGTTTCTTTAGTTTTGTTGTAGCAGCAGCACCACATAAACAAATTGCAATTAGGCAATACTCGCCGTGCCAGCCAGACGTCCGGACCCTGGACTTTGGTTTCTTTGTCAACCTGAAGCTCTTTCAGCAGGTAGAGATTTTAAATGAACCAATCCCAATGAATTTAAATGAATGGCCGAGTGCTGCCTGTGATTGGCTGAGCGCTGTGTGACCAATCACAGGCAGCGCTCAGCTCTCATTCAATGAATGGCTGAGTGCTGCCTGTGATTGGCTGAGCGCTTAGCTAATCAGACACAGCCCTTTCAGCAGGCAGGGATTTTAAAAGAGCTGAAAGAGCTTCAGAGCAGTGCAGAGAGAACAAGCGGCTAGGTGCGCCTGAGAGCCAGCAGCGGCGGAGAGGTGAGTATATATATTCCTTTATTTTTTACTACAGCTAGGGATGATTTTCAGGGAAGGGCTTATAATTAAAACCCTTCCCTGAAAATCACAGCAGGGGTTGCCGGCAGGCCATTTGTTTCAATGGGGCCCCTGGCAGCAGCGGCAGCCCCATTGAGAGCAATGCTGCATGAAGCTTCGTGCACGCATGTTTTGGCACATGCGTGGACGCGCGGATTTGTGTGCACCTACGCATGTGCATTTGAGGCCTTAACTTGTATATTGTACTATCTATCCAGAGATACAATTTTTGTGTAAGTTTAATTTTGGAATAAAGTTATATTTATTAAGGATATATATGATCAACTATTTTTTCAGTACATTATGTAGTTCCTTATCCATATAATGTCCCAAACAGAAGTTCACTATAGTGTTTTCGGTTTTGTCATCATAATTTACTAAGTTTCCTGTTTTATGTCTTTAAAACCTAAAATAATAGAAGCAATGCGAGTCACTCATATAGTACTTAGGGACTGTATCTATAGCAGTATTTCCCAAGCAGTAACTGGGGAGCTATATAAGGCTCTGCATATATTAACAGCTGGGTATACCATTCTGTACTGTGGCTCAGGATAGGTCATCAATATCCAACTAGCCTTTGGCTCTGGGCAACACTACCCCATATACAACAACAATGGCCACTACACAGTGTCAATGGCAGTTACCACTTGGGTACAGGCCACATAAATTGGTCATACTTTTAACAGGCTTTTTCTCTTTTAATATTTGGTAGGCTCAACCTGTCATATTTGAAAGTGTCATATGATCTACTAAAGCTTTGGAACCCATGATCTAGACTAATAACATGCGCAGTCTAGAACATTATTGTCCATACAGGACTGCATAGGGTCTGGGTGTGCACATGTTACCAATGTGTCCATAAAACTGCTCTGTAAATGTGTGTAAAGAATAGAGATGAGCGAACGTACTCGTCCGAGCTTGATGCTCGGGCGAATATTAGGGTGTTCGGGATGTTCGTTATTCGTAACGAACACCACACGATGTTCGGATGTTCGGGTTACTTTAACTTTCTTCCCTGAGAAATCTTTTCTATATGCGCTCAATGGGGCCGGCGGCAGCAGCGCCAACCCCATTGAGAACATATAGAAGACAAATCCTTCT
Source organism: Eleutherodactylus coqui (assembly GCA_035609135.1). Classification (NCBI taxonomy): domain Eukaryota; kingdom Metazoa; phylum Chordata; class Amphibia; order Anura; family Eleutherodactylidae; genus Eleutherodactylus; species Eleutherodactylus coqui. The sequence goes on along the minus strand of CM069416.1, from coordinate 68,167,804 downwards.
TCTCTTCCACAGCTGTAACAGCTGTGGCAGAGAAGAACGATGTTAGCCCATTGAATTCAATGGAGCCGTCAATACAGCCGACTCCACTGAATGCAATGGGCTGCCGGCGATCGCGGGATGAATTGTCGGAAAGGGCTTAAATATATAAGCCCTTCCCTGCAATTCATCCAGAAATGTGTAAAAATAAAAAATATATATATACTCACCTGGTGCCGGCAGACGGAGTTCAGCGCGGCAGGCTGCAGTTCTCCTGAACTGCTCTGAACAGCTGTGAGTAGTATTCAGCAGCCGGGGATTTAAAATCCCCGCCTGCTGAATAAGATGCCTCTGAATGGTCACAGCCTGACCAATCAGAGGCCAGCCCTCACTCACACCCATTCATGAATTCATGAATGGGTGAGTGAGGGCTGCCTCTGATTGGCTCAGGGGCAGGAGAGCTGGTGTCTCTGGGGGGGGGGGGGGTGTCTCACTCTTGCCGCTATTGTGGCTTAATAGTGGGACCTGTGAACTTGAGATGCAGCCCAACATGTAGCCCCTCGCCTGCCCTATCCGTTGCTGTGTCGTTCCCATCATTTTCTTGAATTGCCAAGATTTTCACACATGAAAACCTTAGCGAGCATCAGCGAAATACAAAAATGTTTCGGTCGCCCATTGACTTCAATGGGGTTCGTTATTCGAAACGAACACCCGAACATCGCGGGAAGTTCGTTTCGAATAACGCGAACCCGAACATTTTGGTGTTCGCTCATCTTTAGTAAAGAACCAAATTTTCACTCAATGTAAATTAGTGAAATTTATAAAAGTGACCTCCGGTTTCTAGACAAACTTTTGTCCCAGGACCAGAGGAGGCAGGGAGTATAACCTGCAGTTATACTTCTCAGCCATTCCTCCGATTCACTAGGGCCGGGTCCTATTGTAGTCCAAGATGGGCGACACAATCTTCAGACAACCTAATCCTCACAGTGCACTGGCTGTGTTAGACTACTATACCTTTTCTCTAATTGGCCAGAGCTGCTCATGTGATGAGCAATGGTCAACCAGAGAGCAGTGTACAGTTTGCAATAGGTAGCTGGAAAACTGCTGCAGCCGTCTTAGATCACCGAAAACGGGTGTGAGGGTATATGTATATATTGCCATATGTTTTTTATGCTTTTATACCTGTATGCAAGTTCTATTCAATGCTAAAATGAGAAAAACTTAATATGCCAAGGCCTTGCAAAGCGAAGACAAAATGTATCTTGAACACCGCAACGAAGAACCGGATACGAAGGCCGCGTGCTTAGCTGTTTTCCCAGAAGCGCCGTATCTAGATAACGACTGTTTAACTATGTATATGACTATCACTGCCTCAGGCGGAAATGCGGACTTCACATATATGGTTATGCAGTGAATTTGAGCCAATGAGACCATCACCCATTCCTAGTGATGAGACCAAAGGGTATAAGATCCCATGTAATCTGTAATAAAGTGCGCCGTCATGTCCCCATGTGAGGAACTATACCAGACCTCCGTGTGTGGTGTCTCTTCTTTACCGACAGCAGGGGGGCATTGGGGTGGCCTGACTGGTGCTGTATGCAAAATTTTCCTGACACGGGGCCATAACTCAGTGGATCATAGGGGCAACAAAAAAGAGCAACTGGAGGTAAGATACCCACCTGCCACATGACATAATTTTGTCCTGAAAAGTGGCTTGAATGCGAGGGAACCCCATTGGATAAAAAAAAATATATAACAGCTTATAATGACTCTCAAATAGTAATATCAAAGAAATCATTTTTACATATGCCTTATGTTGAAACAGTTTAGCTACTTTACTTTTTGACTTCTATCTGACACTATTTAACTTGACTTTTATTGACAAAAGTAAAGTAAAATGTCATCTCTGAATATTGCAGATAATTATATTAGGAAAATTGCTGGCTGAAATGTGAGCGTCCGCGTGGAAAAATAGCACCGCAATACTTTTAAATGCTTATCTTGAAAAATTACCCTTTTAATTTGGAACACAGAGTTCTTACTACCTGGCCAGACCTCATTCCACAGGAGGGAAATTATTTCTACTGTTCCTATTATATTGCAATTGGGAAGTAGAAAACATAAATTCACCAGAAATGTCAAACTGTTTAACCAACTTCTCTGTTCTGCAAATTTTATATTTCAGTCTTCATAAATATCTGGAGTTTCTGAAGACAAAACAATATTTTATTAATCCACATTTTCCAATATTATATGTTAGAATTTATAATGTATTTCCAAGTTGATGATGATTAAAATAAAAGGAATGGTTATAATAGGTTATAATAAGCAAAAAATGATCTAATTTATAGACTGTGAGATCCCCTACCCTACCAATTTTGGGCAGGTTTGTAGTGGCATGCCTTAGACATAGCATAGCCTATACATCACCAACTTAATTCCAGGTACATCTTGTTTTGTAATTAATCTTAAAGGGGTTTTCTTGAACTTTTATTACCTATTCTCGGGGTAGGTCATCAATAGTTGATCTGAAGGAGTCTACTGTTTGGGATCCCCACCAATCATCGGATTGCCCAGCTCTCTGTTAGATAGTGCCCTCCATATTGCAGTGGGCAATGTTGACAGCATTGGCTGCTTGCAGTACTGTCCCAAGGACAGTGGATGGGTCATCAATAGTAAAAGTCAAGGACAGCTTCTGGCATTAGGAATTCCACAGTTGGAGAGGGGTTTTATTTATTGTAAAAAAAAACTAAATAAAACACCTAGAAGAAGTTGGCAGAATCAAATGAAACTTTCTATGTGAGATTGTAATGTTGAAATAGGTAAGTGATTAGAATATCAGAGGAAAAATATCATTTTATTGTAGAGAACTAAACACTTGAAAGGAGGCTCTAGTACCCTGTTGTACTGCCTCAAGCTTGTATACAAGATGTGATACAGATGGGTATGGACTGGAGGCTCTAGTACTCTGTTGGCCGCCTCTAGCTTGTATGTAAGATGTGATATGGGTGGGCATGGAGGCTCTAGTACCCTGTTGTACCTCCTCTAGCTTGGATACAAGATGTGATACAGATGGGTATGGAGGCTCTAGTATTCTGTTGGCCGCCTCTAGCTTGTATGTAAGATGTGATACGAGTGGGCATGTAGGCTCTAGTACCCTGTTGGGCCTACTTTAGCTGGGATGTAATATGTGATATGGGTGGGCATGGAGGTATACAGCTTCCATATGGTATTTTGCGGCATATCCAACCACATTTTCTGCATCTGAGCCTCTAGATCATGCAAATTCATAGGCTGTTGAAACTGACATTCCAGATGGCCCCATACATGTTCTATTGCCAATAACTCTGGTGACTGGGCAAGCCATAGAAGTGTGGCAATATTGTGGAGTCATTCCTGCAACACCCTTTCATGTGTGGCCGAGCATTATCCTGCTGTAAATACCTCTTGTAAGCCCTGCCATGAGAGGAACACATGTGGCTGCAAGATGCCCTCAGACCATCACCCAAGCAGTGGGGGCAGTGTGCCACTCCACAGCAAAGGCAAGATTGAGGCATTCACACCTAGGTCTTCAAACATGAACACACCCATCATCAGTGCCCAACTAAATCTGAATTTGTCACTGAAGACAATCCAGTTCCACTCTGTAGCAGTCCAGTTTCGTTGCTCATGATACCATTGCAAAAGAAGGCAATGGTGGATGGGTGTCAAAGGAAGTACACGTAATGGGTACCATAAGACCAAATGTCCTTCAGCCAAGCACCTCAAAATAGTTCTGACAGATACATGGGTCAGTAACAATGGTGCCACCTGTCTAGGGATGATGGACAACAAACGTTTTGTTGCTGCTCATGCTTGTCGGATGATCAAATGATCCTCTCTACTGGTGGTCTGTCGAGAGCATCCAGAGCCCGGTCGCCTTCTGTGTATGACTTCACGTATCCACTGACCCCAACACCTCCTAACAGTCTAGTCAAATTGGCCTAGGTAGCAGGCAATTTATTGGTATGACCATCCAACTTCTCGTATTCCAATAATGAAACCCCTCTCCAACTGCTAACTAGGCAAAAATCTCTTTTATTGCATTGTAGCGGTGTCTAGTGGTCAACAAGCTCTACACAAGTGTAAAAAAGGTCACTACATACAAGGAGCCTCTGAGAGCCTTTTTATAGGCCAAGGGTGGAATCCCTTTTAGGGCTTACGGTGACAAGACCATTCATCTAATGATGTCACATATCTGCCCGAGATTCCATGTTTTGCAGTAAAAAAGACATCTCCGACTAGGTGGTTGAGTTTTTTTGACAATGAGTATACTTTATAGCATATGAAAAAGTACATATTAAGCTCCTTCCAGCTGCCACATAGTAGAATATGCAGCATAATATGATATGCACTCATTCTCATATCTTGTCGCTATATCCCATATACAATAAAGTCCTTTCTTTCAATACTTTATGGTCTAGCAAATTCTGCATGTGACAAAAATAGTTCCATGAAAAATGAGCAGTAATTCACCTTAAAATCCTGGACTTGTTGGGTCCATTTTTTTCAGGCTACCATCGGCTTATTCCCTTCTCATCTTCAGCTAACAGATTTTGGTAGACAGGTATCTCAGGAGGTGTGTGGCCAACTTTATGTGATTATGTCATCAGTTATGTTTCTAAATTAGGTTATTGAGAAAATGTGTGAAAGTAATGGAAACAGAACATTGACAATTGACAGTAAAAAAGACCACATGGTCCATCTAGTCTGCCCTTATATTATATCCTTTTTATGTCTCTCTTAGATAGATCTATGCTTATCCCAGGCAGCTTGAATTCAATTATTGATGATTTTCCAACCATATCTGCTGAAAGTTTGCTCCAAGCATCGACTGCTTTTCTTTGTTGTGCAGAATGAAGCACAGATATTTTACAAAAGAATCATAAAGTTGACCATAGACATAGATGTGCCTGCTCACATAGATGTGACCGCACGCTGTGTTCTGCATGGGAGTCAGAGCTTACATTGTATTCTGCTGACAGCCTGTGTGAGAACAATGGAGCTGTTTGCAGAGCTCAGACCACATGCTGTGCGCTGCAAACAGCTCCTGGAGGCCCTTTTACATGCAAATGAAGCTGATAAAGAGTAAATGGATATTAGTGTCTTTTAACACTTTATGCAAAATGATCGCTTAAACTGTCAATCTTTCAATTATTTGAAAGATTGTCTATGCGTGTAAATCGGCCTTAAGGCTCAGATATTTTTTAAATTATGTACTGATATGCAAAACCATAAAATTCAAAGAGGGTGTACTTAGTTTTTCTCATAACTGTATATGCTGGTTTAATACAAAGAGAAGTTAGTTTTTTGCTTGGATGGTTTTAATCTACTTATCTGACCTGTGTACCATCCCCCGCCCACATTGCTCTTATTATTTCATTGATCCATCTCACTCACTACTAGTGTAGCATCCAGGTCGAAAGCACTGTGTTAACAATGCCAGCTAATAGCCCTTTTACACACAACAAGAAATGTACGATTCTTGTTTGCCCGAGTGAACGAGCTGGTGACATCATCACCATCTCATTCGCACTCGTACAGCCTGTTTTGACAGGTAGATCATCATTGAGAATAGTTCTCCTGCCTCCTGAAAGGGCTGTGCTGATTGGCTGAGCGCTCAGCCAATTACAGATAGTTCTTAGCTATTCATTCACGAGCACTAGCTGTTATTGGCTGAGCGCTCAGCCAATCAGCCCAGCCCTTTCAGGAGGCAGGGAGCCAGCCGGAGGATGCATGTGAGTGGCGGAGAGGTGAGTACTTTTTTTAAAAACTTTTTTTAACCACTTATTGATGATTTTCCGGGAAGGGCTTAATTTCAAGCCCTTCCCCGAAAATCATACTGCAGGGTTTGCCAAAAACCACTGGTGTCAATGGGACCGGCAGCAGCACCGATCCCATTGAAAGCAATGGAATAACATGCTGCACTTCTGCCACAGCTGTCACAGCTGTGACAGCTGTGGCAGAAGTCTGCGGTATTCTCCATATCTTTTCAATGGGGTTAGCACTACTGCTGCTGGCCCCATTGAAAAGACTGGCGATATCCTGGTCTCATTCCGGCGTTTTTTTTGCGCTGCGAGGCAAGTGTTTTCACTTGCTCTCGCAGCGCAAGATAGAAAATATCGCCAGTGGGTGTCCGCCCTTAGTGTTTCACATTCCTATGTGAAATACTGAGCGGTGAATGTTTAAATGCAAGAAGAAGTGAACAACGCCAATTTTTATGTCGGCTGAAACTGAATGACAAACGAAAGGGGAATGATTTTTGTTAGTCGTTCAGTTATTGATTACCATTCACTTTGATACATTTTAATGAATTTCTGAACGATAATCATTACATCTAAATGCTCCATTATTCTTGTCTTAGATATTTTAGCACTGCACTAATAGTTGAACCTGCCTGGTGAGCACTGATTACAGTTGATTGCATTTTCTCAGCTGTCAGCCCCGTCAGCAAAACAAAGATAATTTATTCAGAGAACAGCGGGTGGTCTGTTCTCTGAATACAACTGCCAGCAGCTCACACGTTATTGATTGGTACTTATAAGTGTTTGTACCAAGTAGTAGTTTATGCAAAATGATCGCTCATAAGCCATCTTTTAAGCGATCATCTTTCTGTGTAAATGCACGTTAAGACTTCACAGACAGAATGTTCTGTATTAATATATAAATAGGTATAACCAAACTTACATTTCTTTTATACATTTCTATACTCATTTATGCACTTTTTTAAGTCACAACTCACAAACATGACTTAAGTTCTCCTTTCTTTTTTGGAAATCATTAGGTAGGTAATTCAAAATGATTCTTATAGCTTACCAGTCATATATTTGCTGGATGAGAGTCAGGAAAATTCATGTAAGTTGCAAATTTTAGTGACCTCATCCCTACTTTTTGTGATATGTTGGAAGTTTTTTAGCAATTCACTGGAATTCCCCCATCACAAAGTCCATATTTTATGATGTGCGATGATTATTGTTTTATGATAGTCAGCCGTCCTGTATTGTACTCCTTTAGATGAATTGATGACTAAAATAACCACATTGAAAAAAGGGGAACATAAAAAGTAAAGACATTTTAATGTTGTTGGAAGAAGCCTGATTAAAAACACATTGATTACGGTGGTAGTATTAGATTTTATTTTATTATGATGCAAACAAAAATAGCAACTAATATATAATTTGTGCTACTTACTTTTTTGGAGAATTCTTATGCCCAGAGGGGTTTTCCAGCTACAATAAATAGAGCTTCACACACAGGATTTATTGGAAAAGTCTTAACTTTTGTGGGCATTTTTGATGTAACGTCTTGATCCCAAGCCAGAAATGGATTAAAAAGATATGGGGAATATAAAGGAAGGACCTATACTCAAACCTGCTGGTTCAATTTCTGGTTTTGGCTCAAAAAATTGCATCAAAACCTGCCACAAAAGATGTGACTTTCAAAAAAAAATGTGTATGGAACCACCCTAAGGCTAGTTTTCCACAATGTTTGGCCATGTGGTTGTCAATATAAGACTAGTGTGGTGAGGGTCAGCCAGGACAGAAGAACTTCTCACTACACAGGCATTATGACCCCTTTTTGGACCCACAAATTGCTTGTATGTTTTAAACACCAGCTAAACTGATGAGGGGGTTACACTCGAAACGCGTCTTCATATGCTGATCACGTATTTTATTAAATAAGTTTTCCAAATCTTTGGTCACTTCCTACATGCTTTAACCTGAAGTGTTGCGCCTCCTCCACTAACATCTTTTAGTCCTATTTTCTTGTTGTATTACTACGCTCCCCCAGATGGTGTGTCATCTGGTCAGGCAGCACCTCCACCACTGAACATATCATTCTACTCTTTTCACCTTATATGTAGATTTATCCATCAAAATTAATACGACTGTATGGGTTTTGCTCCACCCCTCTCTCTTTTTTCCTCCTTGTCCACATCCTGTGGACAGTGTCTCAGTGCCAGTAATGCTCGGCCACACAGAAATAATCACTTAAGGCCCTTGTATACAGAACAATTATCATTCAAAAAAATTGTTCAAATGAGCAAAAATTAATTATAATCGTTCAGTGTTAATGCAGCCAACGATCTTACGATGAAATGTTCACTTTTTGCTCATTGTTCATTTTAGGCAGACATGAAAATTATTGTTGGCTCGTTCACTAATCGTTCAGTTTAAAAACCGACCGGTCAGCCATTTTCATTCACTTATACAGTGAATGTGAGCAACTAAACAATTCTAGTTTGAATGAGAGAACAATGAACTGGCCTGTATAAACAGGCTGCCTGAGTTAATGCGCAAACTCTGACATTGTTTGCTCATTCAAATGACAAATCGTCAGGTCTAATGATTGTCTCCAGCAGGAGAGGCACTTGTTATACAGGTTACTCAGTGTACTGGTCCTAAGGTTGACGGTTACAATAAATTACTTTTTAATAGAATGGTAGAGTTGGACGGGAACTCCAGGGTCATCGGGTCTAACCACCTGCTCAATGCAGGATCAGATGTCTGTCCAGCCTCTGTTTGAATACTTCGATTGAAGGAGAACTCACCACCTCCCATGGCAACTTGTTCCAGTCATTGATCACCCTCACTGGTCCCTGGTCAGGAGTTTGTGTTCATCCCCACTGTTTCAGACTTGAAGCCCACTTCCCAAGTCACAGTCCTGGTGACTCTCAGCCTCTTAACCCTTTCCAATCCACTGTCTGACGTCTGAAGACATTATGATTTAAGGCTGTACAGCTCCGATGTTTGAAGACGTCCGTCAGGGTTCTCTTACTGTATATTGCCAGCCTCTCTGCTGTCGGAGCCTATCCAACGTATCTCCTCATGCAGTACTGGCTTTAGCCAGCATATAGTGCCATTGTATAACAGCAGAAAAAGAGTAAGCACCCTAGGAAAACCGGGATACAAATTGGATTGGAAAGGGTTAACTGTTTCAGACCCACACTGGTAACAGATCCTGTTCAACCCTCACTCTCGCCTCGGCTGTCCCAAGGAGAAGATGCTCACACAAAGGATTATGCCCATATTGACTTTGACAATCAGCTAAGTCTCCTGCATAACTGTGTCACTCCTGCAAGCAAAAGCATACACCACAAAGTGTAACAAACATGGCAATACCGATTGAGCACACTACTTCATTTGATGGGTGTCCCTCAACTTCTTTCGTAGGTATACAACTAAAGAAGTTTACATCTATTGTCTGGGATGATTTAGTGAATCCTGCACTGAGCAGGGGGTTGGACCCGATGATCCTGAAAGTCCCTTCCAACTCTACGATCTATTTTGACTGTATACAATTTTCCCTTAAAAACAAAAGTGTACTGTTGTTAATATGGCTTCGTATAGCCTAGTTATTTGTGAATTTCATTGCGGATTTTGTTGCGGAATTAAAGTACATCCAGAAAATGTGCACACCTACCTTAAAGCTCTTTCCTACCCTGTTAGAGTTTTACGAATATATAATTGCAGTTAGAAGCATATCAACCTGGGAGGATACAACTATAGCAAAATCTTAGCTGTAAACAGGACTAGGTCTGTTCAGGTCCTCAGCCTCTCAATAGCAAAGAAAAAGCCTTAACAATGGTAAGAAACTAAAACTCAAAGTATATTAGAATGTTGCAGAATATTTCAATATACACATGACTAAGGGTCCTTTTACAGTAATGGATTTCACATTGCTGATCAGTGCTAATCATCAATATAAGCACTTGTATGCCCCGCCTTTGGGACTCCTTCACACGGGCGCTGCGATTTACTGCTGCACACATCGCGACTGAAAATCGCATGAACAACAGGCAGCCACGACCAAGTTGCAGCTACATCTCACGTTTTTTCGCCCATCCAGATGACTGGCTTTGCTAAACTCCCTACCCTTCTCCACTCCAGCTTATAGCACTTTAGTACACTTGCTCCCATCCCTCCTCCTCCATTTGCCGGCAGCCGGCAAGAGGCGGAGAGGGAGAGGGAAATGGGAGGGACTTTAACAGAGCTGCTGCTAAACTCCCCCAGCAAAGTCCCTTTTCTGGCAGCTCTCATAGGCTCCCATAGGAGTCTATGGAACCGGCTGGCGTATTCCAGCAAAAGATAGGTCCATATGTGCTATCTTTTCCAGCTGGACGATTTTACGCCCCAAATTCAATGCTTCAGATGGTCATGATTTTTGGTTGACGTTTTATCACGGCAAAATCGCTGCGATAAAAGGCCTGTGTGAAGGAGCCCTTACATAAGCTGATTTACACTCCATTAGGGGACAAACCATAGGCAATATTATTGTTCGTCCTCATAGAGTCTCATCATAGTCTGCAGCACATATCCCATTTAGGGTGGCTTTACACCAGTGTGTTTTTTTGCATGCATACGCACGCACAAAAGCATGCTTCTATTTGCAACAATTCATTACCTATAGAGATGAGCGAGCACCAAAATGCTCGAGTGCTCATTACCCGAGTCGAACTTTCAGTGATGCTCGAGAGTTCGTTTCGAGTAACGAACCCCATTGAAGTCAATGGGTGACTCGAGCATTTTTGTATATCGCCGATGCTTGCTAAGGTTTTCATTTGTGAAAACCTGGGAAATTCAAGAAAGTGATAGGAACGACACAGCAACGAATAGGGCAGGCGAGGGGCTACATGTTGGGCTGCATCTCAAGTTCCCAGGTCCCACTGTTAAGCCACAATAGTGGCAAGAGTGAGCCCCCCCCCCCGCACTGTCAGCGTAAAGATCGTTCTCCTCTGCCACAGCTGTAACAGCTGTGGCAGAGGAGAATGATGTTAGCCCATTGAATTCAATGGAGCCGGCAATACAGCCGGCTCCATAGAAAGCAATGGGCTGCCGGCGATCGCGGGATGAATTGTCGGGAAGGGCTTAAATATATAAGCCCTTCCCTGCAATTCATCCAAAAATGTGTAAAAATAAAAAAAATATATACTCACCTTGTCCCGGCAGAACGATGTTAGCCCATTGAATTCAATGGAGCCGGCAATAGAGCCGGCTCCATTGAAAGCAATGGGCTGCCGGCGATCGCAGGATGAATTGTCGGGAAGGGCTTAAATATATAAGCCCTTCCCTGCAATTCATCCAGAAATGTGTAAAAATAAAAAAAATATATACTCACCTTGTCCCGGCAGACGGAGTTCAGCTCGGCCGGCCTGCAGTCAGTGTGAAGGGAGTGTGAGTCAGACCTGCCCCTGATTGGCATTCAGGTGAGAGCTTCCCCTGAGCCAATCAGAGGCAGCACTCAATCACCCATTCATGAATTCATGAATGGGTGTGAGTGAGACCTGCCTCTGATTGGCTCAGCGCTGAGCCAATCAGGGGCAGGTCTGACTCACACCCCCTTCACACCCACCTTGTCCCGGCCGAGCTGAACTCCGTCTGCCGGGACAAGGTGAGTATATATATTTTTTTTATTTTTACACATTTCTGGATGAATTGCAGGGAAGGGCTTATATATTTAAGCCCTTCCTGACAATTCATCCCGCGATCGCCAGCAGCCCATTGCTTTCTATAGAGCCGGCTGTATTGCCGGCTCCATTGAATTCAATGGTCAGTGCTCGTTTAATCGAGACGAGTACCGCGTGGTGCTCGTCTCGAGTAACAAACATCTTGAGCACCCTAATACTCGAACGAGCATCAAGCTCGGACGAGTATGCTCGCTCATCTCTAATTACCTATGCTGTGTTCACATGTCTGTGCTTTACAGGCGTGTGCCTGCAAAGATAGGACATGCGTGCACCATAGGGAATGCACGCACTATTTACAATGGAGCTGCGGCTGCTGCCGGCCGCTTTGTTGAAAACAATGGTCTGCCGGCACCCCTGCATTCTTTTTTAGGGAAGGGCTTTACATATCAAGCTCTTCCCTGAAAAAGAAACATTTAGTGTGAAAAAAAAAATGCAGGCATTCTCTTCAATGGAGCCTCTGCTACTGCCAGTGGCTCCATTGAAGACAATGGTCTACTAGCACACCTGGATTGTTTTTCAGGGAAGGGTTTTATATATAAGCCCTTCCCTGAAAAAGAAACATGTTAGTGTAAAAAATAAAAAAAATAAAATAAAATAAATATACTTACCTGTCCGCCGCTGCCGTGACCACTATGTGGATGAAGAACACATCTGCTGCATGCGGCATATGTAACCTTCATCCCCGCTAGTATAAAGTATTCCCTACTGCTACATCTGCCACATCTGTGACAGATGCAGTAGAGGAATTCTTCAATTCTCTATCGCAGCTGTCACACATGTCAGCTGCAGTAGAGGATTCTGCTGGCACCCGTTAATTGATTTCAGGGAAGGGCTTTAAATATAAGCCCTTCCCTGAAAATCCAGTAAAAGTGGTTTAAAAAACAAAAAAATATATATACTTACCTCCCTTCAGCTGCCGGGGCACAGCCGCGTCTTCTCCTGCTGTCCCCTGCTCTGTGGTGCTGATCTATCAGCAGGCGGGGATTTAAAATCCCCGCCTGCTGAAAGAGCTGAATGTGATTGTCTGAGGTGCTCAGCCAATCACAGGCAGCTCTCCTCCGTCATTCATTGTTTTCATTCATTGAAAACAATGCACGGACCTGCATTCACGCGTGTTTTGCACGTACATGGGTGCGCACCTATGTACGCATCTATGTACGTGCAAAAACATGCTCGTGTGAAGCCACCCTTACACATGGCAATGTAATGCTGACAAAGATGATTTTATGTGCCACAAAAAAAGATGCAATGACCCAATGAAAGAGTATTTGCTTGATGTCAGTTAATTGGCATCATATTCAGGCAGTTCATTTATTGGGCAATTGAATATAAGGGTAAACACTCATGCCCGATGATCAGAAAGTGTACAAGGCCTTTAAGATTTATTTACAAAAAGTTGAAAAAGATCAAACATATCTAGTTACATTTTCTTCACTCGCATTATTAATTGCAATCAACGAAATGTAATTTTACCTTTAACAGCCAATATTATAAGATGTGAAGTGACACACAGAAAAGGAAAGTCTAGTCTGTGCAACGGACTTGATGGACACATGCAACACTCTATTTTCATTATCTGTATCTTCTTGAATGCCAAAGAGAAATTCCTTACATTTCTGTACTTTAAAAGTTACACATAAATGATGAAATCCTTTGTAGATTTGGTTCTTCCTTCTACCATTTGCCTTTCTTCGTAATCTGTGACGCTTGTTTTGAATTCTTTCAAAAGGTTCATTCTTAATTTGAGGCAGTACTGAAATAACAGAGCTGCTTTTTACTGGCTATTCAGAATGTAATGTTTTCTTTGGCCTCAGTATCTTATCACTACTTTAACAGACAGTTTTTATACCCAGCTTAATCGTAATTAACCCTTTTCAGTCCTAGTCGGCCAATCAGCAAGTCTGGTCATTTGGAAAAAGAACTACAGTTTGGAATAGTTCCTAATATATCTTATCCATGGACTGATTGTCATTGCTAAGATAGGAAACACGTATAGAGTTAAACTGTAAGCAGAAATGTGTTATTCAACAACAGGAAGTTTGTGCTTTTCGATTTAATTTATAATTGATACATTTAGAATTTTTACAACTTAGCTCCACATGCAAAACCATTTACAATAATCTAATAATTAAAGGAAACCTGTCATCAAATATAAGCAGAGTAAACTAAGTTAAGGTACTTATACTTTACATGACAGGGACTCCAGGGAGCCTCCTTTCATACTTACCTGTTCCCCTGTTCCCGTGGTGTCCCCCCAGCAAAGCCAGTGTGCCCACACCAGCTTGATTCTGTGTGCATGCACTCTCATTCATGGGCGTAAGTGAGCACAGTCTTCTGAAAAGAGTCAAGCTGTTGTGAGTGCACTGAATTTGTGGGGTACACCGCAGGAACGGGGAATAGGGTGAGTAAGAAAAGAGGCTCCCCAGACTCACTGTCATCTAAACTATAAGCACCATAACTTAATTAATGACTCTTTGAACTGATGGCAGGTTCCCTTTAAATACCTTCCAATATTCTACTATACACTTTCCATTCAAATACCCTTTTTTGCTTCTTCTGGTATCTTCCTATAGCTATCAATCACTTCCTGTATAAAGGCCATTTTACACAGGCTGATATTCGGGCAGAAATGTTCATAGGAGCGCTCGTTTGCCCCCTTGTTGGACTGTGTGAAGGGCACTCGATCACCCGATGAATGAGCAAATGCCCATTTGTCAACTAATAACGTCATTTGTGCAGCCAACAAATAATCATTCTTGGCTGCAAGTCTCCCAATGTAAATGGGATGTGGTGCCAACAACGATGATTCTCATGGGGGCACAAATGATCAAAGGAACAATCGTTAATCGTGGATAGAGTCTGCATTGACCAGTACAAAGGCCAGGTAAATGAATTCCGATATCACTGATTAGCACTCATTTACTACATATAAAAGATTTTTTAGTCATCATCATGCTATTGACATATGTATCGACATTATAGTTGTGGTTACTGGTAGCTATTCTAAGCAGCACAGTAAAAAATCTCGTAGCAACGCAGTGAGCTTCTCCATATTCATTATCTCATCAACCAATGAGAAGGAACCATACTGGATATCCAGAGGTCTGGAATACATGATCTTGCGACACTGATCAGTATGGATTTACAGTATCTCTTCAATGGTAGGTCAGATAAATGTAACAGGTAGAGTGAGGGTAGACTGTTAAATCAAATTAAAGGACATTACAGATGATTTCATTGACCCTCTTCCAGAAATGGTTTAATTTTGGGTAATCCCAAAAAATGTGAAAAAGGGAACCCTCAGCTGTTTGACATCAAACAGCAATAAATGTGCCATAAGTGTAATGATGTTTTGAAGGACAGCCTTGTCTGGGCAGTGGCAATTTTCCATTACAGCAACTGTGGCGCAAGCATTGTAGTGTCACATGGTTATATCCAATGGCTGCCATAGATCACTATAGACAAAAGTCACTACAACATAACAGTGCATTGTCACTGAGGCGTAGTCATTACACTTGATCGAATGAGATTAGGATACATTTTGACAGTGACTAACTTTTTTAAGGTTGAGAGGGTCTTTTTGTAGTCCCAGAAACTGCACCATATACATTTGTAGGTTTTGGAACTTCTTTAAATTGAACGTTGTCCCTAAAAAGTTAGACGCTATTTGATTAATGACATTTGGTGACACTATTTTTAATACAGTGGTAATAGGATATATCATACTTCAATTACTGCATGCAGATATTAATAAATGTAATTACTTGCAGATTTGTTTTACAATGCTCAGCATCTGTGCCAAAAAAGCCACAAATTAAAGGAAAAAGAGATGAAGACTGTCACAAGACACAAAGGCATGAAGGCAGTTTGCCCTAAGCCCTACAAAAGTATTCATTGTTACTTTACTATTGCTCTAAGGTTTAATTATCATTTTGCACCTTTTAGGGTGAGAAATGTTTGTTATCTGTATCACTATAGATCACTGACAGATGCAGTAAATATGGGTGGAACACATAGATCTCTACAATATTGTGTATCACAGCTACCTTTACTAGAGTACAGCCTAAACATAGTTGAGTCACTACTTAGCGTGTGGTAGAACTAGATGCTCACTAAAGAGTCTAAAGGACTCCATAATGAAAAAGTAAAATGGGTAACTAGTCTTCATTGGAGTTCCTCAGGGGCGGGCTAACAGTTTTGTTAACCGGACACTGCATGAGGGCAAAGACCATTATAGCATCTTTATTTGGGGGTAGGATCTCCAGCTTTGTCCTAAGAGCTCTGAATTCTCAGATCCCCTTATTATTTTGAGCTGTGAATAACATGTCTCCCATAATAGAGTTAAAATGTCTAAATTATATTATTGGTAAAGCTTTGATACTCTTCCATATAAGGAGCTCATGGATAAGTTATAAAAATTAGACTTAATCCTTTGCTACTTAATCTTTTTATGGGTGAATAAAAGGTCAATATATATGGATGTGCGGCCTCCGTGGCTTTCCTTTGGTGAGTAGAAAGAAGGAGATTGTGGTCCAAACAACACTAGTGAGAATGTAATTTGCAAAGCCTGGAGGAAGGAAGAGAGAAAGGAGAGGGGGGGCATTGATTGAAACCTTTATATATGTTACAGGTGGAAAGAATGGAGAGGGGGACATGGTGGAAACCTTTAAATATGTTACAGGAGAAGAGAAAGGAGAGGGGGAACATGATGGAAACCTTTATATATGTTACAGGAGGAAAGGAGGGAGAGGGGAGGACATGGTAGAAACCTTTATATATGTTACACGAGGAAAGGAGGGAGAGGGGAGGACATGGTAGAAACCTTTATATATGTTACACGAGGAAAGGAGGGAGAGGGGAGGACATGGTAGAAACCTTTATATATGTTACACGAGGAAAGGAGGGAGAGGGGAGGACATGGTAGAAACCTTTATATATGTTACACGAGGAAAGGAGGGAGAGGGGAGGACATGGTAGAAACCTTTAAATATGTTAGAGAAGGAGAGGGGAGACATGATGGAAACCTTTATATATGTTACAGCAGGAGAGAAGAGAGAGGAGGACATGATGGAAACCTTTATATATGTTACAGGAGAAGAGAAGGGAGAGGGGGGACATGATGGAAACCTTTATATATGTTACAGCAGGAGAGAAGGGAAAGGGGGACATGATGGAAACCTTTATATATGTTACAGCAGGAGAGAAGAGAGAGAAGGACATGATGGAAACCTTTATATATGTTACAGGAGAAGAGAAGAGAGAGAAGGACATGATGGAAACCTTTATATATGTTACAGGAGAAGAGAAGAGAGAGAAGGACATGATGGAAACCTTTATATATGTTACAGGAGAAGAGAAGAGAGAGAAGGACATGATGGAAACCTTTATATATGTTACAGCAGGAGAGAAGGGAGAGGGGGGACATGATGGAAACCTTTATATATGTTACAGGAGAAGAGAAGGGAGAGGGGGGACATGATGGAAACCTTTATATATGTTACAGCAGGAGAGAAGGGAGAGGGGGACATGATAGAAACCTTTATATATGTTACAGCAGGAGAGAAGAAAAAGAGGATATGATGGAAATATTTATTTATGTTACAGGAGGAGAGAAGGGAGAGGAGGACATGATGGAAACCTTTATATATGTTACAGGAGGAGAGAGTGGAGAGGGGGGGCATGATGGAAACCTTTATATATGTTACAGGAGGAGAGAGTGGAGAGGGGGGGGGGCATGATGGAAACCTTTATATATGTTACAGGAGGATAGAAGAGAGAGAGGGGCATGATGGAAACCTTTATATATGTTAAAAGTATTAATAAGATTCAGGAGGGTAGTGATTTTATTAAGAAGCTAATCACTAGAGCAAGGGTGTACAGATTAATTGGGAAAAAATCAGAAGCAAAGTGAGAAAATACTATTTTACTAAAAGGGCAGTAGATTCTTGGAAGAAACTTCCTGCAGATGTGGTTAGAAAATCAACATTAAAGGGGTTGTCTCACGAAATCAAGTGGGGTTAAGTACTTCTGTATGGCTATATTAATGCACTTTGTAATATACATCGTGCATTAAATATGAGCCATACAGAAGTTATTCACTTACCTGCTCCGTTGCTGGCGTCCCCGTCGCCATGGCTCCGTCTAATTCTGATGTCTTCTTGCTTTTTTAGACGCGCTTGCGCTGTGCGGTCTTCTCCCTTCGGCTCCGCTCGGCAGCATCGGCGTTTTGGCTCCGCCCCTTGTACGCGTCATCGCGTAGCTCCTCCCCCGTCACATGCCGATTCCAGCCAATCAGGAGGCTGGAACCGGCCACGTCATGGGGCGGAGCTACGCGATGCTGCCGAGCGGAGCTGAAGGTAGAAGACCGCACAGCGCAAGCGCGTCTAAAAAAGCAAGAAGACATCAGAATTAGACGGAGCCATGGCGACGGGGACGCCAGCAATGGAGCAGGTAAGTGAATAACTTCTGTATGGCTCATATTTAATGCACGATGTACATTACAAAGTGTATTAATATGGCCATACAGAAGTGTATAACCCCACTTGCTGCCGCGAGACAACCCCTTTAAATATATTCAAACTGCCTTAGATAAGCATAGATCTATCCTAAGAGAGAAATATGAAGGAAATAATATAAGGATTCAGGAAGAGGTAGAAATGGGCCGGCAACAAGAGAGCGATTGCACGGGCAGTTTTCCTGATGTTGGTTCCCGTGCAGGCCTGAATACAGCCATTGGCCCATGACATTTGGTTTTCCCCATCCTCAACAGATAGGATATGACTAGTGGTGTGATGATGGGGTGGATTGATTGCAACCACGTAGCAGCAGGCAAGTTGGGATTTTTGCAAAGTCAAGCTTTATTAACTAGGACTTACAATAATCTTTGTCAGTATTTAGCTCTTCACGTATAGGCCTCTGTTTGAGATGTTAGTTTAACGGATCTCACCAGCGACAACTATTGTGCAGCCTATTGCAGTGTAGTTATGCAGCAGTGTCTCGGTGATCTTCTGTACTGCAGCAATCTACTTGCTCTCACAATTCCATGCAGCCTAACCACGAAGTGCTGCTTCTTTCAGTTGTGTGGTATCCATGCCAGTATCAGCTTTGGCAGTATCGGCTATCATGTCCTTTAGTGGCCTGGTCTTCTTTTTTCACTGATCTGTCCAAGCATTATAGATTTTTCTAGGAACTCTGCTCGCATTACATGGCTAAAATACGTGAGATGACCAGAGTGGGACTTATGTATTTTGGCCATGGAATGCAAGCAGAGTCGCTAGAAAAATCTATAATGCTTGGACAGATCAGTGGCAAAAGAAGACCTGGCTGCCAAAGAACACAATGGCTGATATGGTCAAAGCTAATACTGGTATGGATATCACACAACTGAAAGAAACCGTGCAAAACCAAAAAACATGGAGGGAGCTCGCCTTTAGGGTCACCGTGGGTCATGAATAACTTAACAGCTAACAATAATAATAATAGTCATAAAGCAAAATCCAAGCAGGAATATCCTTGCACATCTCTACCAGCGTCTTTTCCTACCACCTTCTCCCTCACCTAACCTCCCATTGCCTGAAAGATCTTATCTCTATGCCGAGTCACCACCTTTACAATTTAAAGACTACAGACTGTAGTGGGGTTGGCCCACCCAAAGGGTAAACTACATGGACCACATAGTTTTTTTCTGCTGTCACTTTCCTATGCTTTCATAAGTCCTATAAAAGAACCATGACCCTTACTGTGACAAAAAAAATTTCAGTCCACCTCCAATATCTCCTTTTCTATTCTTTACATCTTGCAAAGGTCTATAAAAAGTGGACAACAAAACTAGTCTAGTTCTTCAGTGAATTATTGGTCTGTATAGCCAACACCTAGGAGAAATTCCTAGAAATGGGGTGATGGCATCTGTTATTGAGGCTAACGGTAAACAATAGGAAATAAAAACAAGACAAGAATAAGTCCTCACAATATATATGCTGACAGAGGCGTAACTTGAAGCTCCTGGGCCCCAGTACAAAACCTGTAACAGGGCCCCCAACTATAATGCTTTATTCATAGTACTGGGCTCCCTATATGGAGAAGAGAGGCCTTATGGGCCCCCTAAGGCTCCTGGGCCCGGGTGCAACCGCATCCCCTGCATCCTCTATAGTTACGCCCCTGAATGCTGACATGCCCATACATTTAATAGGCAAATATAATGGAAAATAGTGTCCTTATGGCATGCGTTTGGGTGGTATACATCAGTATACTTTCTAACTACAATGAAAAGCATAGTCTAGTACAGCTTTTATTACAGGTGGATTCCGACAAAGAATCACATACCGTGCTTTATACGTATTTTACAATAAGAGTCAACGGCAGGCATATGAAACTATATAGCCCTACAATTCCATACATCTAGCACATATTTCTTATGATATTTTTGTCTCAGATAACCGTTGGAGAGATTATAACCTTGGTTTCCAAAAACAAGCAGAGTGAAGGATCAGAGTTTTCTGTAAGTGTGGCTTCATTTTTATGTCAGACGATCCCTCCATGTTCTGATTAATGATTTCCCTTTCAAGACAAATCTTTTCATAGCTCAGTTGCCAAGAATTTTTTTTTTTTTTTATGTTTCTAAACTTTATTTTTCTGTCACCTGAGTATGTACCCCTGACCTATTTTATGTCTCTCTTGGCCTTTCTACCAAAGCACTTAATGTGATAGTTAAGTTGACCTTAGTAAATGATTAATACAGTGTTAGAGTTGATGACATAAATCTGGTTTTGTATACGCTATACATAGATTAACATAAACTGCCGGTGGATATATCACTATTACATTGTGATACTGGGCATAGTTTGACCAGTTTAATACTTTCCTAGTTTCTATTGGTTGCATATTTCAATCTTAATGAATTTAATATAATAATTATAACAATACAAGGCTGAAGTCAGCCCAAAACAAACAACCCCAAAAGTTCATAACTAATAAGTATGTTTCAGTTTATCATTAAATTAAACACATACTTTTGCAACCAATTTTCTTTATCTCTTTAATACATGTAATTAATTAAATATAACACTGTTTTGGGTCTACAGCTCCTATGCAGAACTATATGGGCTAATTACCACACGGCAGAAATATGCGGTGCTGCCCTGCAGCTATTAGGTTCTATTGAATCTAATAGCTCAGGGCTCACTGTGCGGAATTTCACAGTGGAATTCCATCCCGTGGATTCACCCGTCCTCACCCGCGGCATGTTCTATTTGCTGCGGGCGTACGCGCGGACGGCTTCCATTGCAGTCAATGGAAGCCGTCTGTCACTCTATCTTCCGCTGTAGTACAGCAAAAGATAGCGTGAAAACACTTCCCTGTCTAACGCCGCAACATCATATGACGCTGTGGGCGCATCATGTGACGCTGCCGGCGCGTCATGCACTCTACTGCGCATGCGCGCCGGAGTGTCATGCAGGACATCGGGCGGTGGATCCGGAGGTAAGTATGGGGTCTCTGGGGGGGGGGGGGGGGGCGCCGTGATGGCTCCGCTGCAGAATTCCAATTGCGGGCCCGTCACGGCCGTGGGCACCAGGCCTATGGCTCCATGCTTACAGTCTACAAATAAACTGTAGTCTGATCCAGCATAAAACATAAAGTCAACACTTCCCAAACAGGTTAAATGTATAGGTGTACATAAGACATGGCTGAGACTATACAGTACAAGCAAATAAGGAAGATGGAACAACACCTCTGCAGCGCCACCTACTGGATGGCAGTATTCTCAGTATTCTTTCAAATCAATCTATGACTCTTTAACAAGTCTGTAAAGGAATGACTGGGAATAGGAAACCAAACCAGAACACTATACAGACAGCCATTTCGGGGTATTTGCCCTTCATCAGCTAAAACGCATGGCGACAGCACTCATACATATTTAATGTCAAAAAAATACATGACATACATATTATTCACATTAAAAATGCAAGGTTCTTAGCATATATTTTGATCAAAGTATATTGGCCCATCCACCAACGTCTAAGTGACCATGTTTACGGATGGGTCCTAACACTAATAGATACAGAGTTACATGGTCCAATTAAAATGACCTGGGTAAGAAAGGTTTTCTAAATTTTTAGAAGGCATCTCTCTCTGGTCCTTAGCCCTTTAGTGTTAGGACCCATCCGTAAGCATGGTCACCTGGACATTGGTGGGTGAGCCAAAATACTTTGATTAAAATATGTGCTAAGAATCTTGCATTTTTGATGCAGTTAGTATATATAAGAGTTAGCCCTCCACAGTACCACGCCGCTCTGCATTGCTTCCCTCATCTCAATTCACCACCCAGCCCGCACCCTCCGCTCTGCTAATGAAATCAGACTAAGTACCCCTTTAATTCGGACCTTTCATTCCCGCCTCCCAGACTTCCCTAGAGCAGCACCAGTCCCCTGGAATGCTCTACCAAAAGCTATCTGGGCAATCCATGACTCACGAAACTTCAGGCGTGCTCTAAAAACGCACCTCTTCAGGGAGGCATACCATATCCCCTAAACCAAACCCCTCTGTACTCTGCCTGATAACATGCTTCCTGTCCTACCGACTGCAGCTCCTGCTAGCCGTAATCAAACGGCATCTGCAGTCTTACCGACTCCGCCACTATACAGCCTGACCATTGTCTGTGTGTATAGCATCCCTCACTCTCCACCTCACCATACTGTGCACATCTCCAGCCCCTTTACCTTCTGTATCCCCCCATTATTTGTAGCATGTACGCTTGTTGGAGCAGGACCCTCCCCCCTACTGTCTCCATCAATTGATTACTACATGCAACCGTGGTTTTGTTTTTATCCCCCCCTGTCTTGTAAGCGCTGTGGAATATGTTGGCGCTATATAAATGAAGATGATTATTACTATTATTATTATGTATTAGTCTGATCCAACAGTTATACTTTCTTCCATATGTCTCTGACTTATAGCTAACATTCGTTTAAGAGGCAAAAAGTAGGGAACATATGGAAAAGTATACAAGTGCAGGATTAGACTACGCAAGGTTTGTTTGTAGTCTGTTGCTATAGAGACTCATATAGTAGGTCCACATAGGAAATATGGATATAAAACTTTAGGATATTTCTAATTACAACTATTGGAAAGGTTGATTCATTAACATGCATTGGATCAACAAAAATGGGAGCAAATACACTATATGGACAAAAGTATTTGGACACTGCATGTTTTTCAGAAAAAGTTTTTATTCTTCTATTTAGTAACATGCAGGCCCTCCTTTTGCTCGCATTACAGCGCCAACACGTCGGGGCATACTTTCCACAAGTTCTCTGTACGTCTAGGCAGGAATAGCTCGCCATTCCTCGAGCAAGGCTGTGAGAAGAGATTGTTGTGAGGATGGGTGCGAGTGTCGATGTCGTACCCATCGCTCCAGTTCGTCCCACAATTGCTCAATCGGATGAATAAATAGTTATTACAAAATGAGCAGCTTTTTATTTTACCCATGCCCTTCCCAGCATCCCGTTCGGCAAACCCAGTATTCGGCTATTTGCAGATTTTCTGCAGTGTCCAAGTACTTTTGTCCATACAGTGTATCTACATTGCTTTTATTGTATAGATTGTGCATCAGGGTGCATAACTGAAAATGATAAGCCTCAAGCTGATACCGCACATTGGATATTATAGCTGATCAAGAGGGTTATGTCTTCCAATCTACCTATAAACATACATACTCGACTCAGTATGGAGAGGGGATAAAGCTTGTGTCACACGGCTCTGGCAGCGGCTCCTTCTGGGATAAAAGAATGTGACGTACTGGAATCACAATGTCCTATTATTCTCTCAGGATGTTCCTGTACACATTGGATTTTCAACCAATGCTAAATGCCGCCTTGGATATAAGACAACAGTCATCCAAACCTGTTTGGATATGTTTGGAGTGCTTCCGACTTTGCACTAACAGATTAAAAATGGGGGGTAAGAAGCATCAAGCACGTTGAATTGCCATACCTACTTTTTAAATTCCTCCTGGAGATAAGCCACCAACAGAGCTGTCTGGCTTTCTCCACTTCCCGATGGCTCGTTTACACACAATGAAAGATGCACAATTCTCGTTTGCCTGAGTGAACGAGCTAGTGACATCCTCACCAACTTGTTTGCGCTCATTTAGTCTGTTTGGACAGGCAGACCCTCATTGAGAATCATTCTGTTTTCTTAACTTCTCGCTCAATGTTTCAAATTATGTATGAAACACCGAGCAGGCAGTGTTAAAACTCAACGAGAAGTCAACGATGACTTTTATGCCGGCTGAAACTGAACAGCCAATGAAAAGCCTTGTTGGTATCCATGGCCCAAACTCATTTATCCTCTATGGTGATTAGTTCACTGTCTAGGCTATACAAGTCAATAGTTCTAATGAGAAGTCTTTGAAAACATGTAACCCTGCAAATCTCTGTTGTATTTAACAAGGTTGTATTTTGTTTACATTTGGAAAGCCAAAAAAATTAAGAATTAAAAAAAAAGCGAAGGATTCTCGTTTGCCATTCAGTTGGTGACTCGTGTTTAAACCGAAGGACTATCTTCACTTCTGTTTGTCTTAATGATTTCTTTTAACTATAATTGTTACATCTAAACGCACCCTAAAAAATATGAATGCTCAGTCAAATCAAGTGTTCAAATGTATGAGGGATTTATTCATACCACATACCAGCACTGACTCAAGAAGACCCAGAAGAAAAGAAGAGAAGGAAGAGCAGTTTGGAGTGCAGCAGGTGAGTATACAGCTGTTTTTGTTTTTTAAACCACCACAAAAGTATGCCTTAGGCCTCATGCCCATGACCAGGTGGGATTCCAACTGCGAAATATTGCAGCGGAATCAGACCCGACGCCCCCCAGAGACCCTATACTCACCTGTCCCCATCCGCGACAAGTTTCTCAGCCGCGAGCCAGAGAGCATGCGCAGTGCAGCACATGACATGCTGGCGCTGGGCTATGATGCAGATTCCGAGATACTTCCGCAGTGCTCACTGCGCGGAATATTGCGAGACGGATGGCTTCTATTGACCGCAATGGAAGCCGTCTGGGCGATTTTCCACACAGAATAGAACATGCTGCGATTCTCCCCCGCAAGTGGAAAATTGCAGTTGATTTCCACTCATGGGTAGGGTAGATTCTTTTAATACAGTATGTCTATGGACGGTCATTGCTGCGGAATTCGCATGGCTGTGAATTCCGCAGTAATAATCCGTCTGAGGGCATTCAGCCTAACTCATTCTCACCAGATCTGCCGAACTAGTGAGAACCAATGTTTGGGGCACTTTCAGCCCGCTAAAGAACAGGCAGCCCGGGGACCCCTAAATTGGGGGGAAACACAGGGTCTGGAGCCAGTGCTCCATTGGCACCATTTTTAATCCAGCCCTGGTTGTTACCCGAACAAGCAGACTAGTGGTGAATGTTCTCATTACTTCTTATGTTTTGAAACCTGCTCTGGTCAAAAGGAAATCATAAAGCGATCAATTGCTTTTAACTGAATTAACATTTTTTTGCATCTTTTTGTAACAGATGTGAGGGATTAGCATTTAGGATCGGTAGCAACCTGGGCATAAGCAGTCAGAGACAGTGACACATAGGATAAAGTCTTTAGTCCAGGCTTTGCCTGGGTTTATTTCCAAGCAAACAAAAGCAAAATACAGGCCTTAACATTAGGCAAACATAGCATAAATCCTGCTCGTCTGAGCCCTTACTATACAGGTAGCGTCCCTGTCTACACACTGGTAACAAATAGCTCCTGCACACAGCCAGCCAGGACTCTCAGACCTGCAAAGGTCTCAGCTCTCCTTCTGGCCCTGTAGGCCCAGGCTTTATATGGCCTGGTACCAGCCTCACCTGGTACGTGGGAGTGACCATCCCACCCTTCACTTTGGTCACTCCAGGAAAAGCCGGCCCGGATTTTGCGGCTTGGAGCCACTTACTCACTACAACGTGTTAGTGGCTTAATGCCACTAACACTAAACTGCCGGCTTCCTCCACCGAGCCCAGGCTGCTCGGTGGCACGCATCTGCCCAAGCGCTCCCCAAGGCAGCATAGGAGAGCATCCTAGGCGAGATATACCTTCCCTCCAGCACCTTGCCGGTCACTGTCTCACACAGAACAAAAAGGGAATTGTCTTTGTATAATTTTGTGCAGGCTGAGTGGCAAAACACAGTTTCCTGTACCCTTCAAGATGGCTGACCGCAGTTGTAACGTCTGTCCTCAATTAGACTGAGAGAGAACAGGAACGTCCATGAGCTCATGAAAGTTTTATTATTTGGGAAGAGATACAAGTGTCTTGTTTTTTAAATGTAGTCAAAAACAGTGACCAGAAATATATTTAACAAAGGATTCTATTTTTTTCTCTTGTTTGTGGCTAAATAAAAATGATGATGTTGGAATTTTTTTGAGTACTTTAAAAAAAAAAAAAAAAAAATCTTAAAAGTGGTGTGCTCTAAAATATTTATTAGCATGTGACATTTTATTTTTAATTTTATGTGGTTAGAGCTCTGTTCCAAGCAGATAATTTATTCTGCAGTACGGAGAGATTCCAGATAATTTATGTGTTTTTACAGTCTCAAAACAATTACAATGGTTGGAAAATTGAAAAAGAGAGAAAAATAGCTCAATGAAATCAAGACAGTTTGAGAAGATTTCTATGGAAGTAAAAGATTAGGCCTTATGCATTTTTAGTAATAATTGGAGATAAAAGGTGTTGCTCTGAAAGAGTAAGTATAATAAATATGACAGAACTTTATCTTTTAAACTAGATTCCAAGTCGTTGTAGACAAAAAAGCAAGCTGTAAAGAAGAGGCATATACTAAATATGCTCTAACTTGTCAATGCCTCTGCTTGTTGTACAGCTGGGGTGGTCAAACTATTTCAGTAGGGGATCTGCTTAAAGGGGTTGTCCAGGAATTCACTGTTAATTTGTAGTGGGTTTCATAACTCCCAATTGAACTACAATGAAGGCTGGTTTCATATCTGTATTGGAACCTCCAGCCAGAGGTTTTTCTTCATCCCAAAACCGGGCACCTGGGTGGAAAGTGGGCGGATCCTATTATAGTCAATGGGGTTCGCCCGATGCTGTTTGTTCCCATCCAGGATTGGAAGCATTCGGCTGTGGGGATTCTCCTTCTCTGCTCCCCTAATGGAGCAGGAAAGTAGAATTTCCTGCCCAATCGTAGAACCACCCTAAAGTCTGTTCATTGTGTTTTTCTTTGTTTGTTTTTTTTCCTAAAAAAACTTTGAAAAACAACAGGAAAAATGCAGTGAAAGATGTTTTTGTAAAAAGATGGATGTGTGAAACCATTTTACTCAGCTGATTTCTGTTTCAGACCTTGATGACCTCATAGTTTTGTGGGAGGAGCTGAATATGGTAATGCGCTATGGAGACAGCACAACAAAGGGACAAGGCAGAAATAAATTTGAAGAGCAGACTAGAATACGCTACTTGGTTTAACTAGTATCCTACCATGGGAGTAATGTCCACCATATTATTGTTGGGTTCTAAAGGCTCACTTACATGGGTGTATATGGCTCGTGTAAGGGATTTGTATCATGCACCAAAATAGGACATGCTGCATTTTTTTCACGCGAGTATCACATGCTTGAAAAAACGCAGGTGTGAGTCACCCAGTAGAAATCCACCAGCTTTTAGTGCCGTGTATAACACATATGAAAAATGCACACATAAGGCCTACTTCACAGGGGGGTAAATGTGTTTACATGCGCATTTGCGTTGCGTATTTGCGCAAGGGGTGTTATATTTTTGTGCATGTGTGTGCATATATTACTGTATTTTTTGCTCACACATGCTATGCATATTTTCATAGACCAAAAGAAACATGCAAGCATACGCTCCCTTCGATTTCAATCGCCAAGTAAGTTTTCGGGCAATCCCTGGCACACAAAACTTCAGGATTGCTCTAAAAACGCACCTCTTCAGGGAGGCATACCACATCCCCTAAACCAAACCCCTCTTTACTCCATCTGATAACATGCTCCCTGACCTACTGACTGCAATTCCTGCTAGCCATAATCAGTTGCCCCTCCTGCAGTCATACCGATTCAGCCCCCGCATGGCTTAATGTCTGACCCCTGTCTATGTGTATAGCATCCCACACTCTCCACCTCACCATACCGTGCACATCTCCAGCCCCCTTACCTTCTGTATCACCCAATTATTTGTATGTAAGCTTGTTGGAGCAGGACCCTCACCCCTACTGTTTCCATCAACTGATTACTAAATGTAACCGTGCTTTTGTTTGTTCCCCCTGCTTTGTAAGCGATGTGGAATATGTTGGCGCTATATAAATATTGATTATTATTAATATTAGCTAATTGGTGCATAATATGCACCAAAATGGGACATGCTGCAGTTTTCTTGCACAAACGAAATGCGCTTGTAAAAAACGGACAGGTGGCTGAACCCATTGAAATCAATGGGTTCTGTTCACTGTATACTGTGTGCTCAAATTTTGCACAAGTTATACACAGCGGAAATACGTTCATGTGAAAAATCCCTTATGCGGGGGCCACATACATCCATATCAGTGACCCCTCAGACGAATTTAAAAGTAACGAGAATCAGTAGCTTCCTTTTTTTTTTTACTATGGCAAGATTTTCATGTCCATTTACGTCATTAGTTACCCCTTTTTAATAGGTGACTCGAGAAGAACTTTTTTAAATTGTGTTTTTATTAAAGTTTTTATAGAAACAAAAGGTGGAATGGAAATTACACCCGCAAGTAAATTAGACATTTAGTGCATTCCCTTATAATAGAGTTATAAAAATATATGTGCCCATATCTCTAGTATTAAACAGCAATACGGAAGGCTGTGACTATAAATTATGAACAACTCAGTGGAGGAGCACAACAGGAGGTCTACCAGTGTACAATATATAAATGTCACTTATAGTAATAATCGTAATACATATAACAAGATGGGGGTAAATATGAACGAAGATGTGGATTTAGAGGAAAGATGCTTGCTGAGGTGGGTTTAAAATATGGAGTAGAATAGAAGTTGATCTTAATGCATGGGAACTACCTAGATGAGAGGTTGTAGGCACTAAGAATCCCATGGCACCCGTACTTATTTGAATTGGTCTAATATGTCATTCAATGGTGCTCTTAGATGTTATAAGGTGTGAATTTCACAAATCCCAGTGAGCAACTCAGTGTGAGAAGGGAGGTTATGTTTCTTTCCAGTGATGTGATATAAAAGTTTTAGATGCAGTAAGAATATAACAAGCTGGTGGACTGCTTCTGCATTTCTTTCACATGTAACAATGTCAGGTGGACATAGAATGGCAGAACTTGACTTCACCTATAGCAGTCACCTTTAGGCCTTAGTCAGACGGGCGATTTTTCGCGCAATTTGCGGATCGCATGACGGATGCGCATCCGCAAATCGCGTGACCGGTGCGCGCAAGTCGCCCGCAAATCGCCCGAAAATCTGCTCCTAGCCGTGTTTCATTAGAAACGGGCCGGAGCTGTCCAGCGCATTGCATTCAATGGAGACGGCAATACAGCCATCTCCATTGAAAGCAATGCGCTGCGGGCGAGCCCGGGATGAATTGTCGGTAAGGGCTTAAATATATAAGCCCTTCCCTGCAATGCATCCTAAAATGTGTTAAAATAAAAAAATTGTATACTCACCTTCTGCCTGCAGCCGGAGCTCCGCGCGGCCGTCCTGCAGTGGGTGTGAAGGGGGTGTGAGTCAGACCTGCCCCCTGATTGGCTCAGCGCTGAGCCAATCAGAGGCATGCCTCACTCACACCCATTCATGAATTCATGAATGGATGTGAGTCAGACCTGCCCCTCATTGGCTCCGCGCTGAGAGGCAGCAGTCACTCACCCATTCATGAATTCATGAATGGGTGTGTGAGTGTTTTCAGCCTCTGATTGGTCAGGGCTGTGACCAATCAGAGGCAGATCATTCAGCAGGCGGGGATTTTAAAGCCCCGCCGGCTGAATAGTGCCAAGAAGCAGTTCAGGAGAACTGACAGCGGCCGCGGCTGGACTCCGGCTGCAGCGGAAAGGTGAGTATACAATTTTTTTTTATTTTAACACATTTTAGGATGAATTGCAGGGAAGGGGTTATATATTTAACCCCTTCCCGACAATTCACCCCGCACACGCCGGCAGCCCATTGCTTTCAATGGAGCGGCTGTATTGCCGCTCCATTGAATTCAATGGGCAAACATCGTTCATCTCTGCCACAGCTGTTACAGCTTCTTATTTTTACCCAGAAGGGTGACACCTGGAATACCTTTACAGAAACACATGCTTTGGTAACAGGTGCTACGCAACAGCCCACTTGCACAACTTTGTAATAATCGCTTTGCAATTCAATAGGTTAATAAGAAGACATGGATAGATAAAAGGGAGGAGGACTGCAGGATTAAACTATACAGTATTTGGTTTTTAGTTTGTAACTATGGACAAACATAGGTCTGCATTAGACCTGTAGACACAAAACAGCAGTGTTTTTTAAAATCAAAACCATTAGAAAATTTACTTACCTTGGAGCAATAAAAATGGTTGCAAAGTTGATCACTTAAAAAAAAACAGCTATTCTATTCTCTTTTTAATAGTAACACCCATCATCTTTTGTATAAAATAAATAGGATACATATATTTTACTTAGATACTAACATCTGTGCCCAGTCCACCATCAAGATGTCCTCCAGCCACAAGTTGTCTATGCAGACTCTCCATATCTTACTACTTCTCGCAATGAACCTCTCACTACCTCCAGAAAATCCTGCTATCCCTACTCTGTGGCCTCACAAAGTCCTGGTGTCCTCTTTGTGGCCCCACAAAGTCCTAGTGTCCCCTCTGTGCTCCTGCAATATCTTCTTGTCCACTCTGTGGCTCCTCAATGTCCTGCTGTCCGCCCTGCAGCACCTTAAAGTCCCAGGGTCCCCTCTGCAGCTCACAAATAACTGTTGTCCCCTCTGCAGCTCCACAAAGTTCTGGGGTACCCTTTGTGGCTTCACAAAGTATTGTGGTCGCCTCTACATCCCCAAAAATTGCTTGGGCCCCCTCTACAGCCCCACAAAGTCTTAGGGTTCCCTCAGACCCCCACAGAGTCTTGTGATCCACTCTGACTAAGAGCAGAAAGGATAGGGAGAAGCAGTCTCTGTACTAATTGAAATAAATATTCCAACCTGCTATATAATCTAAGTGAGACAGACCTGTGCTGTTACTGGCCAGATATTCAGGGGAAGGAGGGGCGACTCAGTAGTGGGACAGGGGCAAGGCCATTCGACACTGCCACTCCATCCCACAGGCATTTAGCAGTCACGTGGTCTGTCTACATTAATGGCACCCCACTGTGTCCACTTGTTTTATCAAAATATGTTTTATTTGATAGAGTTGACCTTTAAAGAGAAATACAGACTCTGTAGCAAAAAATGGGAATCGGGCCATGTTATCCAAAGTATGACTACTATGATTAGTAATTCTGTTGACTTCACTATTTCCAAAATCTTCATTGTTTATATATGCTAGGAATCCAATTATCTACTTTCATTTGCTGGGTTTCTTTCCCATTTCAGTAAATAGCCACTGGGAGGACATGAAGTTGAAATATTTAGACTGAAATGAAATTCTAATAATGTCTTATGCAGATGCTCTCTCTGTTATATGCAGCAACTGATGTCTTTGACAAGCAAATGAGCACCAATATATAACAAACTCACCATGTTGTAAGTTGGTATAAAGTGAGAAAAACTAATTGGCTATAGAGTAAACATAATAAATTGTTAAGCAAAATGTGGTTGATCCAACCGTAAAACCAGTGGAATGAGAATGTGCTACATAATAAACCAAGTGTTACTGTTTTCTACAATCAGTGGTGTTCCACTTCCTGATTAATTGCAGACTGGGAAAATACTGTAGCAGTTAATTACCTTTCACACCTTTCCAGGCAAAGCTTATTGGGGCCTGTGAGTTTAACATTGGCCTTGCCGCCCTCAGTCAAAAGTCTGACGAGTCTGGAAAGTCTTATGAATTTAAAATGTGTTGAGAAGAAGTAATAAACATAAAATCAATCACCAACCTTATAAATAAGTGGAATGTATCTTGAAGAATAATTCATAAATTGCTTTTTTTAGTCCTAACCACATTGTATTCTTAGGACAAAAACACAAATTGCATTGTACAAAAAAAGAAGAAAAAAACAGTTGAGCTAAAGCGGCTGTAGATGGAGACTATCTGTTATTCATGTTATGTCTTATTCATTCCCTGGTCTATCGGTTTCTCTAAATATACAGGTTGTTCCATTCAAACCTCTCACATTTCAATCATTCAAAATGATAATATTATGATGAATGATAGATTGTAATTAGCGTTGGATGCAAGAAAACCTCAAAGAATTTTGGCCTCATTTTTCAAACCGGGCAATAGTTAAAAACTGTCCTAGTTGCCCCAGCAGCCAATCATAGCCCAGTTTTCATAATACCAGAGCAGTATAAAAAAAGAGAATCTGTGCTGTGATTCGTTGCTATGAAAAATAAGAACAGTTTTTCTGCTAGATAGTGTTATGTTGTGCTGCTGGGACCTATAGTACTAGGGTTTCTAGCAGCACAGCTCACAGGTGTTGAATGATTGAGCTGGCTGGGTGTGGTGATCTCCTGCTAGCCAATCCCCTTTACTCTGCAGCATATAAAGACAAGCATCTCTCAGTAGTTGATGCTGGTCATTTTACTGCTTGGACTTCACTGTTTTGTGCCCACTCAGAGCTGTGTTTGCCTGCTTGTCTGTCTGTGTCTCTCTACTTCCCTAAAGACGGTTTGGACACCTGTAGTCCTTGTCTGTATCATATGCAGAACCCCTCTTCCCTTCCCCTGACAGGTGTGGCCTCCAAACGTCTGATGTCTCATCTGGGTGTCAGTTGTGGATCACTGACACAGTTCCCTATGTCGGCACGGTGGCTGTCTGTCTCTCCCCCTGGTATGAGGACACTGAGACTTGCTCTGGTATTTTAGCTGCTTGCATGTTAGCTCTGGGTGGGGTTCCTGTTTTTTACACTTTTTTTGTATGTTTGGTGTGAACAGCGACATGTTTGATATGTCTGTGCTTGTTGCCAGACATTTTCCATATGTCTAGTCCTGTTCTGTGTTTGGTGTGTCAGTACAGTGTCATGTCCTGTGTGTCTGTTTAGTTCATCTCTCCAGTTCCCTAATCAGGGATATTTAGGTCCGAGGTACGAGTGCAGGCCCGCATCTATCGATGCGACCAGTCTGCCGTGGTAGGCAGGGCCTCTCCCTTGTTTTTTACGTATTTAGGGAAAGCCTTCCCATTTATTGTTTGATGAGAGTGTTTGTAGGTTTTAAATAGACACACTTGGGTCCCTTTTGTGGAATAGCGCTTTTGTGCGCCAAGCGGATGTAACAGATAGTTTTCATAAATGAGGCCTTCTGTGTCATTTTTAGGTTCTTGCTCACTATACAAAAAAATCACAGAGGTGAGAGAAAAAAATCACTAGGATATAAAGCGATTGAGCCTGTACTGCCATATTAGGTGAAGCATATTTGGCTTCTTTTTCTGTGAGTTATGTCTTTGTACATTTTTTCTCTCACCTCTGTAATTTTATTTAGCCATTAGTGAGACAGTGTAGGTTCTGATGTATACGCGGTGACCTCGATGCGGACCGTCAGCTTACATGTTTCGGCAAAAATGCAAGCTAACACCAGCATTTCTCTGTGTTTTTTTGCATGCAGTGTAAGTGTGCTATAGATACTGGGGGAGCCCAGGATGTCATGCCAGTGGGACGCACTGTGGTGATATAGAGCAATCCACTGGGGTTGCATTCCTGCATGGTGTGGTGCACTTATCTATGACTAGCATCCTTGAGATAGCATAGGTTCTGACATATGCATGACGGCCTTGCTGCGGCCTGTCAGCTTACGTGTTGTGGCCAAAATGCAAATTAACACCCGCAGAGGGTGGTTATAAATGGTACATACTCTGATTATATTTATTAATGACCTGGTAGAAGAATTGTGAAGTAAAATATCAATATTTACAGATGACACAAAACCATGTAAAGTAATTAACACAAAAGAGGACACATTGAGATGGCAAGAGGATCTGGATAAGTTGGTGGCAGAAAAGTGGTAAATGAGGTTTAACACTGATAAGTGTAAGGTTATGCACATGGGCAGAGGAAATACATGTCACCATTACAATTCAGACGAGCGTGTTTATGTGTGCACAATTGTGTGCACATAATCACACGTCTATTAGAACCATTGCTTTCCTATGGTGTGTTCACATGTCCGTGTTTTACAGGCATGCAAATGCGCGAACCTGTAAAAGATAGTACATGCGTGCATCATAGGTCCATGCTGCGTGTAAATATTCCCCACAGGGAGCCCCCTTGACACTGAACACTGTGACAGCACTGTCACAGTATTCAGTGACAGGGGAACGCCCCGCAAGGAGTAAAGAATTCCCTGCCACAGCCGTGACAGCTGTGACAGCTGTGGTAGAGGACTGCAATGTTCTCCCATTGCTTTCAATGGGACCGGTGGTTCTGCAGCCCCATTGCAAGCAATGGGCTGCCGGCAAGCCCTGCAGGGATTTTTTGGGGAAGGGCTTTAAATAAAAGCACTTACCTAAAAATCATCCTTAGGCCTTAGTCAGACGGGCGTTTTTTCGCGCGATTTGCGGATCGCATGACGGATGCGCATCCGCAAATCGCGTGACCGGTGCGCGCAAGTCGCCCGCAAATCGCCCGAAAATCTGCTCCTAGCCGCGTTTCATTAGAAATGGGCCGGAGCTGTCCAGCGCATTGCATTCAATGGAGACGGCAATACAGCCGTCTCCATTGAAAGCAATGCGCTGCGGGCAAGCCCGGGATGAATTGTCGGTAAGGGCTTAAATATATAAGCCCTTACCTGCAATTCATCCTAAAATGTGTAAAAATAAAAAAAAATTGTATACTCACCTTCTGCCGGCAGCCGGAGCTCCGCGCGGCCATCCTGCAGTGGGTGTGAAGGGGGTGTGAGTCAGACCTGCCCCCTGATTGGCTCAGCGCTGAGCCAATCAGAGGCATGCCTCACTCACACCCATTCATGAATTCATGAATGGATGTGAGTCAGACCTGCCCCTGATTGGCTCAGCGCTGAGAGGCAGCAGTCACTCACCCATTCATGAATTCATGAATGGGTGTGTGAGTGTTTTCAGCCTCTGATTGGTCAGGGCTGTGACCAATCAGAGGCAGATCATTCAGCAGGCGGGGATTTTAAAGCCCCGCCGGCTGAATAGTGCCAAGAAGCAGTTCAGGAGAACTGACAGCGGCCGCGGCTGGACTCCGGGTGCAGCGGAAAGGTGAGTATACAATTTTTTTTTATTTTAACACATTTTAGGATGAATTGGAGGGAAGGGCTTATATATTTAACCCCTTCCCGACAATTCACCCCGCGCACGCCGGCAGCCCATTGCTTTCAATGGAGCGGCTGTATTGCCGCTCCATTGAATTCAATGGGCAAACATCGTTCTTCTCTGCCACAGCTGTTACAGCTGTGGCAGAGAAGAATGATTTGTCTTCTATATGTTCTCAATGGGGTCGGCGCTGCTGCCGCCGGCCCCATTGAGCGCATATACAGAAGAGAACAGGAATCGCAGATCGCAGATAGGTGCGATCTGCGATTTTTTGTTCTATAATTTATCGGACGAGCGCATAAAAAGCGCTCATGTGTCCGATACCGCAATGGTTTTAAAAAATCGCCGGACGCATGCGCATGCGCAAATCGCGGCTAAAAACGCCCGTCTGACTAAGGCCTCAGAATGTGTTAAAAATAAAAAAATATATACTCATCTCTCTGCAGCTGCCGGGGCTCAGGCACATCCAGATGTGTCTTCTCCCTGAACTGCTCTGAATCATTTTCAGCAGGTGGGGATTAAAAAATCTCACCTGCTGAAAGGGCTGTATCTGATTGGCTGCGTGCTCAGCCAATCACAGGCAGCACTCACCAATTCATTGAATGACAGCTGAGTGCTGCCTGTAATTGGTCACAGTACTCAGCCAATCACAGGCAGCGCTTGGCCATTAATTGAATTCAATGAATGCACCCTTAGGTTTATCAAAATTGGGATTATTTAGTTTAGAAAAAAGATGTCTGAGGGGCGACCTAATAACTATGTATAAATATATCAGGGGACAATATGGAGATCTCTCCCATCATCTATTTATACCCAGGGCTGTGAGTGTAAGTCTATGTTTAGAGGAAAGAAGGTTTATATACTGACATAGAAAGGGGTTCTTTACTGTAAGAGCAGTGAGACTATGGAACTTTTTGCCTGAAGACATGGGGATGGCGAATTTGGTAAAAGAGCTCAAGAGGAGCCTGGGCGCTTTTCTTGAACGATACAATATTATATGTTACAACTACACAGGTCTGCAAAAAAAAAATTTTCAGCTGCATGGGATATTTTAGGTAAATTTTATGTTTTCAAGGTTGCTGAATCGAAAAATAACCTCCATTTCCCCCATCACATACAATTTTATTATAATGAACTAAACATATTATTTATTAAAAAATACATTCATGATACATTTATCATTCCATGTTCACTCTTTTTGCCTGTGAAACCTTTTCTTCTTCTCTTTGATGCCCCTTTCATCACGCTTTCGCTTTCCATTTTTTGTTTCCTGCTTGAGCATCCAACAGTAGTCAGCTAGTATGGAGACATCTCAACTTCCTTAGTAGTGTCTCTCGATATCACGGACATTCTGGTGAAATCTTTCACCTGATAGCAGGTTGTTATTGTTTAGTCTTGACCCTAGCAATTCGGCTGCTCGTTTGGAAAAGCCTAAATCTCCAACTAGATCATTGAGCTCGCTCTGATAAAAGGGTTGGGGACCCTTATCAACAGAAAAATCTGAGTTAGATTCGTCCTGGGGAGGTAATGTGTCTTTGTCCTCCAAATCACTCGGAGTACTATCCATACTGAAAGGTGGGTGTGAAATTGGTATTTCAGAGCTATGAGGCACTGCATAAATATCTGAATTAAGGTTTGGGTAGGACATTTTCTTGTTATTTTAGGTATTAAAGCCTTTCACATATACCGAACAGAAATAGCTGTTAGTAGTGTGATTTTGCTGTTCACGTCGCATCATAGGAATTCCAAAATTAAAGGAGTTTTTTTGCCTTTAAACCACAAACAAAGATCTTCCTCGCACCTTCTGTACACCTTGTGAGGAGCCCATGGTTTGTTTTGATCCTCAAGTTTCATAATGAAGAAAGCAAAATACACTTTCTTCCCCAAATCACTTACGTTTCTTCATTGACTTGTAATAGTGTATTCACCACAAATAAAACAAAAGTTGTCTGGAGAAATAACATAGCCTCTTGGAGCCATAATACAGACCTAAAAACAAGAGCACAGTCACATTTGAATACAGGATGTAAACTGAGTGTGGCTTAGGCCTCGGTCACACGGGCGTTTTTTCCCGCGATTTGCGGATCGCATGACGGATGCGCATCCGCAAATCGCGTGACCGGGGCCGAAAAATCGCCCGAAAAATCTGCTCCTAGCTGCGTTTCATTAGAAATGGGCCGGAGCAGTGCAGCGCTGTCCAGCGCATTGAATTCAATGGAGCCGGCAATACAGCCGGCTCCATTGAAAGCAATGGGCTGCGGGCGATCTCAGGATGAATTTTCGGGAAGGGCTTAAAAATATAAGCCCTTCCCTGAAATTCGCTGTCATTTTAAATCCCCGGCTGCTGAATACTACTCATAGCAGTTCAGGAGAACTGCCGGCCGCGGCTGAACTCCGTCTGCCGGAACAAGGTGAGTATATATTTTGTTTTTACTTTTTACACATTTCTGGATGAATTTCATCAGATTGTGGTCAGACAGCCACTGAGGTGTCCTGTACCACCTAGCTAATAACTTATAATGGGATTCCTGGGCAAGGATGCAGGGCGACCGCCCGAAGGAAGTTTTGAGTATCAGGGAGGATTCGTGTGGGGTGAGCCTGATGCCCAACTCTTTCTCCCACGAGGATAGAAATGCCGGTTTGTAGTCTGTGGGAGGGGTGATGAAGTTTTTGCGGAGGAACGCAATTTTTCTTAGGCAGGGTTTGTTTTCCAGGAAAGTTTTTTCAAAGGGCGATGCCTGTCTGGATGCTTGGTAAGAGTTGAAGAATTCCTCAACAGTGTTTTTAATTTGGGCTTTGTGTAAGAAGGAGAGGTTATCAGCAAAGCCCAATGCCTGAACAATGGATTTCGGGGGAAGGTGTGCTAAAGATTGTAGGTTCGAAATTGTCAAAGATCCGGCTCTCCTCCAAATCGAGGCGGAGCATGGATTGGAAGGATGTTTTAATAATCTGCCTATGGAACGTAGAGGGAGGATAGGAGAGGGGTCCGGCGCTAGTATGGGTCTCAGCATGTTCCACACCTCGCAGGGGCCTCTGAGCAGGGGATTAAAGCCTCGACCCTTAAGGTGAGTCTTTGATGGGAACCACAGGTTCGCATCCAGAGAGTCTCCGTCGCAACCTTCCGCAAGGATTCGGAGTAATCCGTCTTTAGAGGGTTTAACTAGACATATCCAATATCCCAGCTGAGAGGCCTGATAAAATTCGTAGAGATTCGGAAGGTCGATCCCGCCCTCCGCCCTCTTCCTTATCAGCAGGCTATGGGCCAGTCTCGGCCTCCTCCGCCTCCACACGAACCCCGAGAAGGCAGAGCTGAGACATTTAAAAAAGCTTTTTGGCAGGTGAATGGGAAGCATTCGTATTTTATAGATTATGATTGGCAAGACGTATGATTTAATGATGTTTTTTCTGCCAAACCATGAGGCGAAGGGAACATCATAAGACCTTAGCAAGTTCTTCACTTGACTAATCAAGGGGGCAAAGTTGGCATTATATAGGTCCTCTGCTTTCTTTGTGAGTTTAATACCCAAATAGTCGATAGAGGTGTTTGACCAAGAAAAGGGCGAGTTAGTCCGGAGTGCGTCATAGCGGGCCAAGGGAATGGAGATATTCAAAATTGTTGATTTTGAAAAATTAATTTTAAAATTGGAGACCACACCGAACTCCTCGAGTTGCTCCGTAAGTCTCGGTATCCCCTCCTCTGGATTTGTAATTAGGAACACAATATCATCCGCATAAGCTGCAGAAGATAGAGAATTGTTCCCGCAGTTTAAGCCGCTTATGGCTGGGTCCTGTCTGATTTTCAGCAATAGAGGTTCAAGAGCTAATATAAAGAGGGCTGGAGAAAGAGGGCAGCCTTGGCGCGTGCCATTTCTTATATCGAAGGGAGGGGAGAGGACCTCGTTTATCTTGAGTCGAGCATACGGCTGCGAGTAGAGGGAGAAAATGGATGTAATAAATTCTCTGGGAAAGTTGAAATGATGCAAGACTCCTTCCATATAGCTCCAATCTACCCTATCAAAGGCCTTTTCGGCATCTGTGCCTACTAGGGCCAAGGGTATGTTATGAGATTGGGCGTATCGGGCAGCGTGCAAAAGTCTGAGGCTATTGTCTCTCCCCTCCCTTCCCCTAGAGAAGCCTGCCTGTTCCTCTCCAATCAAAATTGGCATGCAAGTACCCAGTCTCTCTGCGAGAAGCTTGGCCCAGAGCTTCGCATCCAGGTTGATCAGAGAGATTGGGCGATAACTGCCACACAGTTCAGGATCCTTGTTCTCCTTGTGGATCAAGGTTATGTGGGCTTCTAGGGACTGTTTTGGTAGTGGGGCACCCTTCAACAGGTCGTTGAAAAGATCCACGAGTCTGGATGCTAGGGTAGCCTGGAAGGTCTTGTAGTAGTGTATGGTTAAACCATCTGGGCCCGGGCTCTTGCTCGGAGGGCATGATGCTATCAGTTTTTGAATTTCAGGTAGGGTGACCGGAGAGGTCAGAGCGGATGTTTCTGCGGAGCTCAACTTAGGGAGATTTATCTGCTGTAGAAACTGGTCTATTAGTAGAGTTGAGTCTTTTTGTCCCTCAGGGGTGGAGTTAGCTTTTAAGTTATAGAGCTTAGAATAAAACGCCTGGAACTCTCTTGCTATGTCAGATGAGGCGGAGACCGAGTCCCCTTTTTCGGTTTTTATCGATTTAATTAAATTTTTTGTCTTTGTCTTTTTGATAATGGACGACATATATTTGCTCCCTCTATTCCCTTCAGCGAAGAAAATATGTTTTAGGTGGAGCTGTTTTTTGTTGAATCTGGAGTCTAGACAACGTCTCAGGTCTGTCCTGAGAGCGGCTAGGCTTTCAAGATTCAGTTTGGTTTGAGAGAGTTTGGTCAAGTGTTCCAATTTGGCAATCTCTATCAGCTTCTCATCTATCTCTTTTTGGATACGTTTTTTAATGCGAGATCCAAGAGAGATCAGCTGGCCCCGAATGAAGGCTTTGTGAGCCTCCCAAGTTATTGGGATCGAGGTGTCGCCATTACTATTTAACTGGAAATATTCCTCAAGCGATTTATTTAAATGCTCCCTGTCCTCTAGAGATTCTAATATGGACGGATTCAATCTCCATCTCCACTCCCTTGGCACACCGTGGGGGGACCGAAGAACCAAATGAATCGGAGCATGGTCTGAAATCGTTATTGTGTCTATTTCTGCCTTCTCGAGGGTCGCGAGGAGAGCGGAGGAGACAAAGAGGTAGTCCAACCTCTGGAACGAGGAATGGACCAATGAGTAGTAGGAAAAGTCCTTCGTCGAGGGGTGAAGAAGACGCCGAGCGTCCACCACACCCAGGTCGAATAGACACCTCCCTAGTTTCCTTAATTTGGTTTGTGAAATTTGTGAGCGGCCCGAGGATGAGTCAAGAAGCGGATTTAAGGTGACATTGAAGTCCCCCGCTATCACCAGATGGCCCACAGCAAAGTGTTTCAAGGTCTCTAGTTGATGAACAAGCCACTGAATCTGGTTCGAGTTTGGAGAGTAGAGATTGGCTAGGGTAACTTTAACATTATTTAGCGTTCTTTTTAAAAATAAGACCCTGCCTTCCTCATCTCTGTATTGTGTTTCTACCGTGAATTGAATATCCTTGTGTATGTAGATAGAGACTCCCTTTGATGCCGATGAAGGGTGAGTGCTGTGAAAAGCTTGGGAGAAGTGTTTACCTGGCAAATTAAAGGTTCTGTCCCCCTTAAAATGGGATTCTTGGATAAAAAGAATTTTTGTGCCATACCTTTTGGTTAGGAGCGAGACATTATGTCTTTTAGAGGGCGAATTTAGGCCTCTCACGTTGAAGGAAGTGAGCCGGAGGTCTCCCATCAGATCCTTCCTGTTCAGAAGAGAGAGCAGAGGATGAGAAGAAGAACAAAAATTCAACTAGCAACACAGCACCTCAGTACTGGTGAAAGGTGACGATTTGTGGTACCCGGCGATAGAGATGGTAGCTTAGGAGGTAAAAGGATACAAGAAAGGGAGGGGTTATACAGAGTTGTGGGTCCGGGGGAAGGGGAGGATGGGAAGGCTAATGGGATTGGGAAAGAGGAATGTAAATCGAGTAAGGTACAAGCGCAGACGATTAGGTCCGCTAACTATTACAAGTAGTACTTTGGGAGGGGGTGGGATACTTATAGTCCCAAATCCCCTCTCCAAGATGAGGGCGTACTACTGGGGGTGTGTAGAGCCAGTGACTCAATCAGAATCAAAAAAGCTCAACACAGCCTGGTCTAACAGGCACCCTCATGGGCCCCTTGGGCTGATCATGGGGTATACAGTACATATAACTATATCTTAGTGTAACGGCAAAACAATATTACTCAAGTTCTTGAAATAGGCTAAGGGAGAACAGGAACGTGGATATGGAACATCCAACCTGGAACACGAAAGCCTCCCTACGGAGGCGAGAGCGAGAGCCCGGGCTGGAATTAGTTATGTCCTGACGGGGAAACGGGACTCGCAGCCGGGTCTCTAAAACTCTCCGATTTGAAATGTAGCGAGTTTCAGTCGTTGAACTTGCCTGCTGGCCTGCATCGGCAATGGTGACCCTCCTACCCTGTCCATGGGGTCACCAGGTAGGGGTTCTCAGACAAAAGACTCCTTTGCTGCCAGATCTCAAGGAAAGTCCTCTCTTGACTTTTTCTTTTTCCCTCTAGGGGATTTAGTGCTACCGGAGGCTTGCCCCCCCTCCGGTGCCTCCAGCGGGTGGAAGTGAGGGAGGTCCGGAAGTGGCTGCCAGCAGGGAAGGGAGATAGGTTCAATTTCTAGTAACAGCCAGACTTTTTCCAGGTCTTCCTGCGAGCGAACGTTGACTCTCTTACTCTTATATGAGAAGCCAAGACCAAACGGGAAAAGCCAGGCGTATTTTATGTCTCTCTCCCTGAGAACCTCCAAGAGGGGGCGTAGGAGACGGCGCTTGGCTAGTGTAGTAGGCGCTAAGTCCTGAAATATAAGCAGAGATGCATCCGCATAGGGCACAGACCTATGGGCTCTGGCAGCTTTCAGTAAGGCGAGGGTGTCTGGGAAGGAGAGGAGCTTGCAGATTATATCCCTGGGAGGCTCCGCATCGCTTGGCGGGGGTCTCAATGCCCTGTGTACTCTCTCAATCGAGATGGAGGCGGCTCTCTCAGCACCTAATAGAGACACAAAGATTTCTTTGGCGACTTTATATAGAGAGTCTCCTGTAAAAGCTTCAGGGAGACCTTTGATACGCAGATTATTGCGCCTGTTCCTGTTCTCAAGATCTTCCTGTAACAGTAAAGCTCTGTTTAGATGTGCCTGCTGCTCTTTCAAAGCTTGCTCTAACTGTTGTGCATGAGAGATAACTGCCGAGGAGGAGGACTCCAGATCTTCCAGTCTGTGCCCCATCTGCTTAAACTCCTCTTTAATCTCTGCAAGGTCTGTGCTGATGGGGCGCAGGGCTTGAGAAATCAGGTTCCTCATGAACCCTTTTGAAATGGATTCACAATCTTCCCCATCTGAGGACGCTCCCTCCTCCTCCCCCTTACTGTGAGATGAGATGAGCTCCCGGGCCGGTGCCATCTTGGAGGGAGGCCTCGGTAAGTGAGCGCTCTTCTCCCTGAAGAAGCGCTGCATATCGGGCTGCACTTTTGCCGGGCGGGGGGTCCCTTGATGTTCCGTGCTCCTGTCCCTTGTTGTTTTCCCCATAATTGCGGCTGCTTGCTGCTGTAAAGAGGCCTGAGTGGTGCTGCTTAGATGGAGCACTTCCCTCACACTTCCATCTTGCTCAGCGTCCAGGCCACGCCCCCTCTTTGTATTATTCTTGACTGTCTTATAAATATTAAATGAAAGTAAGAAGTCATTATTGAATAGGATTTTTAGAATGAAAAATAGGATACCAGATTTCAGGTTACAGAAAAATTTCATGCTTAAAGGGGTTGTCCCGCACCGAAACGGGGTTTTTTTTTTTTTCAACCCCCCCCCCGTTCGGCGCGAGACAACCCCGATGCAGGGACGTAAAGAAAGCTTACCGGAGCGCTTACCTTAATCCCCGCGCTCCGGTGACTTCAATACTTACCGGTGAAGATGGCCGCCGGAATCCTCTTCCTCCGTGGACCGCAGCTCTTCTGTGCGGTCCATTGCCGATTCCAGCCTCCTGATTGGCTGGAATCGGCACGTGACGGGGCGGAGCTACACGGAGCCAGCATTCTGCACGAGCGGCTCCATAGAAGACTGCAGAAGACCCGGACTGCGCAAGCGCGGCTAATTTGGCCATCGGAGGGCGAAAATTAGTCGGCTCCATGGGAACGAGGACGCTAGCAACGGAGCAGGTAAGTAAAAAACTTTTTATAACTTCTGTATGGCTCATAATTAATGCACAATGTATATTACAAAGTGCATTATTATGGCCATACAGAAGTGTCAAGACCCACTTGCTGCCGTGGGACAACCCCTTTAACTAAACTAAAAACATGAGTTTTGCAAAAAAAACTGGACGTGATTTTTTTAGTGTTTTTCCAGGTGTCAGTGAGTAAAAAATGATAAGAAACAGTAAAAAAATCCTATGCAGTTTTTGGTCGCAGACCTATTTATTAAATCCAGGGATTTTTCTAATTGTCGGAGTGGAGTCAGGAAGGAATTTTTTCCCTTAAATGGGGAAAATTGGCTTCTACCTCATTGGGTTTTTCTTTGCTTTCCTCTGGATCAACATTGGGGGGTAATAGGCTGAACTGGATGGACATATGTTTTTTTTCGGCCTTACATACGATGTTACTATGTTAAGTCTAGAAAAATCAATTTGCCAAGCTACAGGACAATTCAACTTACCGCCACCAACAGAGCATTGAGTAGTGTGTAAACAACTGCATATGTATCCTCATAAAGTTCAAATTGTCCAAAAACTGAAGCCAAGCAACAAGCTAAGTAGACAGGAACTTGCTAGCAAAATGCTTGATCTCTTCAACACCGACAGTCCCATTTCATCTGTCAGGATATGTCAATTGGCATAATGTGTGGATATAGGGATCTGACAATCCCCATGTCTACAGAGAGCATGTCTGAGATAGCCCAAAAGTGAATGTCTGGTGTATTGAAGGACAAGATTATTGGTTCATTTTTGTAGGGTGAATGTACAGTAACTGACCCTGTATACCTTGACATGTTGGGACAGTTCCTGTATCCCCAAAGAGCAAATGTGCAACCTAACATCATCTTCCAGAAAGATGGGGCCTTCCACACTGGAGTGTGGCTATTTGGATTTCCCTCTATAACACCTTTCCAGATCACTGGACATGGTGCACCAATTTGGTGGCTGCCTCTTTTACCAGATCTTACTCCGCTGGATTGCTTCCTCTGGGGTTACGTGAAGGACCATGTATTCACAGCT
The DNA here is from genome assembly GCA_035609135.1 of Eleutherodactylus coqui. NCBI lineage: Eukaryota > Metazoa > Chordata > Amphibia > Anura > Eleutherodactylidae > Eleutherodactylus > Eleutherodactylus coqui. The sequence continues at coordinate 68,123,545 of CM069416.1, read as the reverse complement.
ACAGTGAATAATCCCCCAGATTTGTGAACCAGTGCCATGATACAATTGCTACTGTAACAGTGGGTGGACATGTTGGAGAGAATGTGGAAAGAAATTGAGTAGATACTAGACATTGTTTGTGCCACCAATGGGGCACTTGTAGAGGTTTATTAGTGCTTGCAAAAAAATTTGAGTTGTTCTTACATTTCCTATAGTTTAAATTTTTATTTTCCCACTATTCATACTTTCTGCTGTGTGAACTAATAAAATGTGGGAGGTTTGAATGGAACACCCTATATATTTTCTGCTTTCTGAGAAGTTAGACTCTTCTTGGTGTTATGTAAAAGCTGTCTTGGCACTGAGTCAATCTAGTGTCTACCCTTTGCAGCACTCCCTCCCTTTTCACAGCATGCATTCTTATGAATAAAGTGAGGCAGAGAGACTGAAGCTGCACCACCCTCTTATCCCCCATAACTGTGTACAGTATCAGACTGGAATTCCTGGGGCCCACCAGTAAAATTCATTCCGGGGACCCACTATACAGTTACATGAAAATATTACCTGATCTCAGCAGAAATGCAGTCCTAAGCTCTCGCTCATGACCTGAAGGTTGTGAGATCAACCCCTCCATGGTTCAGGTAGCCGGCTCAAGATTGACTCAGCCTTCCATCCTTACGAGGTGGGTAAAATGAGTACTTGGCGGGGCTTGGTGTGGGATAATAAATAAATTACCTGAAAGCGCTGCAGAATAAGTTGACGCTATACAAATAACAAGATTTTTTATTTGATCTCCACATTATCCATACATATAAAGAGTAAATTGAGCAACATGACCAGCAACCCCAAATAATACTTCTTTATTGATCCATAAAGGGCAGAGCAGCAACGTTTCAACTCCTTCCGGAGTCTTTGTCAAAGTTGAATCATAGCTGCTCTGCCCTTTATGGATCCATAAAAAAGTATTGTTTGGGATTGCTGGTTGTGCTGCTCAATTTACTCTTTATTTGGATGATGTTTTTAGTCCTTTGAGTCTTGACTTGCTGAGCTTTGCACACCAGACCCGCACCTCGCACCTAATGGTTCATTCCAGTGGAGTGCTGCTGCACCTATTTTCTTGTTTGGACATTAGCCATACATGTCAATGAAAAGAGAAGATAGGGCCCATATACGGCAGATATTGGCAGAACTGCCATTGCACCTTGATGTCATCTCAGCCAACCTATACTGTATGTCTATATAAATAGATAAACTTGACGGTTTATTATATGGATGTATAGGCTGTCTGAAATGTTGCCTATCCATATGTACTACAGCAAGTGTTCTGTGCCATGCAGGCTCAGAGCCCACCTGTTCCTTTTTTTTACATTAGAGGGCTTTAGTCAATACTGAGGTTTCTGAACATTAATAGAGAGCTTGCAGACAGGACAAGGGGAACTAAAAGCTGCTGGAAGATAACGAATATAGCACTTTTGGTAATAGAGTATATTGTATTAAGACATCATATAATAATAATCTTTATTTGTATAATAATAATCTTTATTTGTATAGCGCCAACATATTCCAACATATGTTCTCATGTTGTACTAATTTATGCAAACACTTTTAAGATATTTTCTTAGATACTATAAACAAGATATATGGTTTAAAACTTTTCTCTAAACTAAAATTCCCAATTAAATATGTACAATTTTACCCCTTCCTGCTGCATGACGTAAGGGTACGTCATCAGAGCGGGGTACTTCCCGCAAAATGACGTACCCTTACGTCATAGGTAGAGATGAGCGAGCGTACTCGGAAAAGCACTACTCGCTCGAGTAATTTGCTTTATCCGAGTATCGCTGTGCTCGTCCCTGAAGATTCGGGTGCCGGCACGGAGCGGGGAGCTGCAGGGGAGAGCGGGGAGGAACGGAGGTAAGATCTTTCTCTCCTTCTCTCCCGCCCGCTCTCCCCTGCTCCCCGCTGCGACTCACCTGTCAGCCGCAGCGGCACCCGAATCTTTAGACCCGAGCACAGCGATACTCGGATAAAGCAAATTACTCGAGCGAGTAGTGCTTTTCCGAGTACGCTCGCTCATCTCTAGTCATAGGGATAGCGCGAGATCATAGCAGATCTCGCGCTATCCTGCAGCGGGAGCAGGCTGTCAGTGATAGTCGGCATCCCGCTGCGACGGCGGGGGGCATCAGAGTTGCGCCCACCCGCCGTTAACCCGTTCCCTGCCACGATCTAAGTAGATACCAGCGTCCTGCATTGCCATAGCCTAAGATCGCTGTAATAAGCGATAAGGTATGGCAGGAGAGAAGTCCTGCCATGCCTTATCGCAGCGATCTGCAGTGCTGTGGTGAAAGTCCCTCAGAGGGACATAGATGTGGTAAAAAAAGAGAAAAATAAAGATTAAAAAAAAAATTGTAAAAAAAAAGTTAAAAAAACATTTTTTATGCTTTTTCTTATATTAGCATAAAAAAATCCCACATATTTGGTATTGACGCGTCCGTAACGACGCGTACAATACATTTAACATGCTTTTTCCTGCACGGCACAAAGTGTTAAAAAAAAACGCTTAAAAACTGACGCAAAATGCAAATTTTTAGCATTTTGCATCCCAAAAAACGCAATAAAAGTGATTAAAAAAAACGCATGTACCAAAAAATGGTACCAATAAAAACTACAGCTCGTAGTAAGCCCTCACAGAGCGTTGTCAATGGAAAAAGAAAAAAGTTATAGCACTTTGAATGCAGTGAGTTTAGAAAATTTTTTTTTTTCCAAAAAAGGACTTTTATTGTGGAAAAGTGGAAAAACCTAAAAAAAATATAAGAATTTTGGTATCATTGTAACCGTACCGACCTGCAAAAAAAAAATGTAGTGTGTCACTTATGCTGCATAATTAACGCTCTAAAAAAACTCCCCAAAAATCTACGGCAGAATTGATGCGTTTTCTCTCCCTACGATCATAGAAGAAAATAATAAAAGTTTTACAATGTAGTCTATGTACCCAAAAATGGTACCAATAAAAACTACAGTTCGCCACGCAAAAAAACAAGCCCTTATACGGCCGCGTTGACGGAAAAATAAAAAAGTTATGGCTGTTGAAAAATAAAAAAAATACCAAAAATCGTTTGGTCCTCAACGACAAAATAGGCCATGTCCTTAAGGGGTTAATATTAAAATTACTCACTATTTATTGAAATATATATATAAATGTGGTTACCTCTACCAGCAACACTCAGCTTTATGTACATATTCGACTATAGTGATTATTCACATCTTTCTCAAAGAATACTTAAAAAGGATTTTCCGAGTTAGTTTTTGTTGTTCTTGATTAGAGATGAGCGAACGTACTCGTTACGAGTACTTACGCACCCGAGCACCGCCATTTTCGAGTACTGCAGTACTCGGGCGTAAAGATTCGGGGGGCGCCGTGGCGGCACGGGGGGTAGCAGTGGGGAGTGGGGGGGAGAGGGAGAGAGAGAGGGCTCCCCCCTGTTCCCCGCTGCTCCCCCCCGCACCGCCGCGCCTCTCCCCGCCCCCCGGTGCCCCCCGAATCTTTACGCCCGAGTACTGAAGTACTCGAAAATGGCGGTACTCGGGTGCGTAAGTACTCGTTACGAGTACGTTCGCTCATCTCTATTCTTGATTAAACTATCAGTCAATCGGAGAAAATCATAAAAGAAGATATACTCACCAGTTCCGATCCACCACTGAGGCTAGGGTTTCCCCCCATACAGTTTCTCACCGGTCTAGCTGCTAATTAAGTCCAAAGTCCAGTGACGGTATTTATTTTTTACCGCCCATGTTAATGGTCGGTAAAAAATAGTTGCCAGCTGAGAACACAGTCGGGCGGCAATCCCACAGCATCTTATATTTCACTCTCTCTCTCCCTTTATCTCTAGTCCAGCCACCACAATCAGAGCTGTGATTCCTGACCTCTCCTCCCGACATTTGTGTTCTTGCATGTCCTGTACACATAGCAGATGCCGAGAGCAAAGGTCAGTGGTCACAGCTCTGATTACGACAGCTGAACAGAAGCTAAAGAGAGCGAGTGAGGGAAATACTAGATACTGTGGGGTTGCTGCAGCGCTGCAGATTCAGAGTGTAGAGGGCACAGAGGGGGCCCTATTACTATCGAGGCCACTAAGTGAGTCCCTATTACAACTGGGGCCAAAGCTGGAGGCATTATTACTACTGAGGGATACTATTACTACTTGGGCCACTACTTTGGGCACTATTTTTATGGCCACAACTGGGGCAATATTACTACTGTGGGCACTATTACTATTGGGCCAAAACTAAGGGTATTCTTTTTTTAAACTCGTTTTATTGAGGAATAAAACAACATAACAAATCATATTACTCAGTGACAAAGCTAAATGAAACGTGGTTTAAGTATGCAAATAGTTTACAATAGCATAAGACAGTGTACACTGTATAACATATTTGAAAAGGTATTTCATTGATATCATACTTGTGAAAGACTAAATGGTATTATTAGAAAAATCTTTCTGACAGTGAGGGTGATGAATGAAGTGGAACAGGTTGCCACGGGAGGTAGGGAGTTCTCCTTCAATGGAAGTGTTCAAACAAAGGCTGGACAGATATCTGTCTGGGGTGATTTAGTGATCCTGCACTGAGCAGGGGGTTGGCCCCGATGACTCTGGAGGTCCCTTCCAACTCTACCATTCTAGGATTTTAGAATTCTATTATTAGAAAAACTTCATTATGTCAACCAGTTGCTGAAATGCACTTTGTGGTGGGTTGTGTCCATGAAAAGAAGAAATACGCCGCAGCACACAATGTATCACCCCAGGTGGAAGGCTTCAATACGTCTGCACGCTCTGTAACAGATCCTGACCCTGGATCCACAAACCGATCAGCCAAAACTAGAAAGTTGGTCCATAATAGAAAGAAATGGCGGCAGCATCTCAGGCTTGATAAAGACATGTAGTGGAAATGTTGCCTTTTTATTACATGGAGCAATAAAAGAACCTGGATTTTGCTTTACACCTGTGATGCTGCCACCATTTTTTACTATTATGGACTGATCTTGGGGATTGAAGGTCCACGATCCCATTCTTTGGTGGCTCTGCATAATTATACCTGGCCCTGTTGTGGGATCCATCTTTGAGTGCTGCTGGACATCTACATATGGAATAAAACTAGAAAGCTGAGCAGCAGACAGGTGCAAATAACATTATCTTCTTTAGTGACTATGTGGACATAATAAAGAAGATGATGCTATTTGCACCCGTCTGCTGCTCAGCTTTCTAGTTTTGGCTGGTTTGTGTGTGGGTTGTGGTTGATGAGCCACACCAAGTTCCTCAGATTTTGTAAAATTTATCTGGGCACTTTCTATTTTTATATACTATCTTTTTATATGAGAGAATATAATTGATGAGATTACGCCATTGGGGGAGCGTTGGAGGTTACATATCCATCCAGCGCAATGACACAGCCACAGGGGCCAGAAACAGCCCCTCACTAAGTAAAATTCGGATATGGAATTGTCATTGTTCTTCATCCAGTATACCTAACAGGCATTCAGCAGGGTTTGGTGGAAGCGGCACCCTCAATAGTTGTCCCTGGAAATCTGTAACCTCTATCCAGAAGGAGTATACTCTTGGACAGCTCCACATCAAATGGTTTATGTTAGCGTTGGGTACATGATAGCAATGATATTGCATAGTAGAAATTCTATTCATCTTAAGGAGTCTGCTTGGTGTCAAGTAACATTGATGTATATTCTGTAATTGAATCAGTTTGTTGTTAGCTGCTGGTGAGACTGAAGGGCCAGAGGACTTTGCAGTACTCCATTCCTCTTCAGAGAGCGAATGGATCAACTGAGGGCACTCTTACTATTGGAGCCACGAGTAAGGGTACTATTGCTATCAGGGCCAGTACTAGTGGTGCTATTACTATTGGGGTCACAGAGAGGGGCACAATTACTAGTTAAGACAAGTACAATAACAGAGGTAAAGCAAAGGTTATGATGAACCACACCCCTAACCACATCAAACCACACCCCTTTTTATCTTGGCCTTTATTTTTTTGTGTGACAAAGGTGGTAACCCAACCTGAGGCCTGTGATTGGTTACAGCTGTCTGTGAGGTTTTATATACAGACTGACTGCAGCTTGCAAACAGACTTGCTATGGAGAACGGGAGATGCAGTACTGGAGCTACAGGTGTCAGGGACAGGTAAGTATATGTTCTTTTATTAGTTGTCTGCTGTTTTTTTAACCTCTTCCCAAATATAAGCCATACGGATATGGGAAAAGTATGGTGCAGACCTTGGAGCCAATCTTGCTCCATACTCAGTAGGTGTCAGCTGTTTTCCAGCTGTGTCAGCAATGGTCATGATTGGAGCTAGCACTTATTGCAGCCATTTAACTTCTTACATGTTGTGGTTATTGCTGACAAAAGCACATCTAAGCAGTTAGAGGAATTTGCGGAGTAGGTACCCCTCTGTTGCCCTATAAACTTGCTGAGTTGCTATGGCAACCTGGGATGAAGCGCAGGCTTCCAGGGCTTAACAGGTTTCAATTAAAAGTACTATATGTTGCAATATAGAAGTATTGTAGTACATAGTTCAAGCGATCAAGTGATCTAAAGTTCAACTTTCCTAGTAAGGCTGAACCTCCCCCCCCCCCCCACACACACCATAAAATAAGGTTAAAAGTATTTTAAATAAGAGAATTAAAAGCGTTAAATTATTCTATTAAAAAATACAACTCACCCTTCAAAAAACAAGCCCTTGTATAGCTACATTGATGGCTAAATAAAAAAAAAACTCTGGTCTTGAAAGGACTAGAAGAAAAAACTTAGAAAACCCCTTCAAAATTGTCATACTGTACTTTAAACTATGGCTGACAGAAACAGATTACCATGGAAAAAAAATGCTACTCACCCTGCAAAAAACAAAACCTTATACAGGTACGTTGATGGTTAAGTACAAAAAAAGCTATGGCTCTTGGAAGGTAGAGATAAAAAAAAAAATTAAAATTAAAAAACGAAAAAATCTCTAGTCTTGAAAGGGTTAGAATAAAACTTGAAAAACCCCTTTAGAGCGAATCATGGCCCTATATCGAAGCCCCACAGCTAGGATTCGGGTAAATGGATCCCTGTCGGACGCCTTCCAAATTTCAAACGGGACCAGACAGGGCTGCCCCCTCTCCCCGTTTATATACGTCCTAACGATGGAAACGCTAGCTAACGCAATTCGCCAAAACGGCTCGGTGAGGGGGATCATGACCGGAAACGTTGAGCATAAGATGGCCCTATTTGCAGACGACCTTTTATTATATCAGTCCAACCCACGTGTAGGACTACCCGTAATCCTCCAAGAGTTCAAACGCTTCAGTAAAGTAAGCAATTATAAAGTAAACGCCCAAAAATCGGAGATCCTGAATGTGACGCTGCCGCAGACCGAGGCATCACAGCTGGAGGCGCAATTCCCATTTAGACGGAAACGACCGTCAATCAAATATCTGGCTATTCAGCTCCCATCAGATACTTCACAGGCCTTCAAGTTGAACTTCCTTCCGTTCCTGTCGGAACTAGAAAGAGATCCTAATAAATGGAATTCCCTGTTTCTGTCCTGGAGTGGCAGAGTCAATGTAATCAAAATGGACTCTTTGCCGAAATTTCTTTACATATGCCAGACAGTCCCGGTGAAACTCCCAAACTACTACCTAAAACGCCTCCGAACTCTCATCACGGCGTTTGTATGGAGGGGAAAGAAGCCACGTTTGCGCTACTCGCTCCTCACCAGACAAAAGGAAAAAGGGGGCCTGGGCTTGCCTAATTTCAATCTCTACTACAAAGCTTGCCTCACAAATTGTGTGCTGGACCTACTCAAGGAAAAGAGCCACAAACTTTGGGTCACTGCGGAACACTCCTTGGTTCCGGGGACCCTCCGGGAACAGCGTGGATCCCACCGAGGCTCATAAAAGAGATCCCCGACATATCCCCGTTTGTAGGGGAACTATTCAAGACCTGGACAGAATTCGGGCACAAAGAAGGCATAGTCTCGGTCCCTGGCCCCCTAACACCTCTCATAACAAACCCACAGTTTGAGACAACGCTACGGGGAATGTCCGTACTAGGGTTACAGACTACACCAATACCACGAATCAGGGACGTCATGTCCAACGCGAGCTTAAAACCACTCACTGAAATCACAGGCGAGGGAGGAATGGGTCCCGGCTACTGGCTACAATACTTCCAGCTGAGGGGGTTTGTGGGGTCCCTGGCTCCTCGGGTGAACCTAACGGGGGCTCTTACACCCTTTGAACAAATGGTTTTGTCCTCAAGCACACAGAGACACATGATGCTGAACCGGGAGGCAGAGGACCAAAACCCTGCATACATAGAGGCCTGGGAAAAGGAACTGGGTCACAGTCTACCGAAAGAGGACTGGGAGAAAGCCTGGACATTATGTCACAAAATGTCTTCGGCCGGCAAGGCTCAAGACCTAAATTTCAAAATTTTGGCTAGGTGGTACAGAACCCCTGACCACCTACACAAAATCTTCCCACAGACACCGCCAACTTGCTGGAGATGCAACACCGAAATATGGAACATGACCCACATCTGGTGGAGCTGCCCTGGGGTGGCTGCCCTATGGGAAGAAATTTGTGATTTATATAACCACATCTACAAATCACAGCTAAGACTCACTCGGGAGATGGCCCTTCTCTCAGTCCTACCAGGGTCAATCAAAAACAT